>JAEIIU010046686.1:1645-21816 GCA_018874675.1 Drosophila baimaii
AATTTATGGTGTTCATGTGTGCAAATGTTGTCATAAATGTCAAGCGATTTTTTTGTGGGATTTTTGCGTTAAAGAAATACGATCGTATCGAACGCGCGATGGGTGTTGGGTCATGCGTGTAAAATTAACTGCAGTCAGTGGCTCTTTACTCTTTAATTATGATGATGATGATGATGATGAGGCTGATGGGACCTGCTGCTGGCTCTTGGCCAAATAAAATACAAGGCGCCAGGCCTGCGTTTCAAATTGAATAGAAAAAGAAAGAAAGCCAGAGAAATATTTCATTTCATTTGATTTTATTTGGTTCCCTTTAATAAAGCCCCAGCTCTGGCAGTGAAAATCACAGGGCAGAACTAAAGCGGCTGCGGGGCGTATGCGCAATTTGTTTTATTTGTATTTCGGGCAGGGAGTGCGGAGAGTGCGGCAAAGGCAGAGTTCGTCCACAGGCCAAGATAAATTTATTTCCAGCTTGGACTCGGACTCAGACTCGGATGCGGACTCTGTTTTAATTTGCGATTTTCCGCTTGTTTTGCCAATTAGGCGCCATTTGACTTTACGATTGCAAAAGAGTTCCCCCCGCCCCAGAAAAAGAGGCCGCGTCGTGGCCAGAACTTTGACAGAATGTTCGCCATTCGCTGGGCAATAAATTAAACTTTGACCCTTTGCTTGTCATCGGGAGTCGAGTCCCCGTTTATTGCCGCCGGCAGACAACAACTTTCCAATGGATTTTAATTCAATTAGCATCAGCGGAACGCAAGTCAATTGTAAAAGAGTTTCTGCTTTCATCTCCATCTGTTTTGGCCCTCGTCTTCCACCGCGTCTTCCGGCTTTTCCAGCTCTCCGGCTCTCTTCAATTTATTTCGCCGAGAGTATAATTTACTTAGGCAGCCGCCACCACCCGACTGAGGCCAGATTCTTGTGGGTAGCTCATAAATACCAAATCTGCTTCAGTTGGCATTGTTCCCATTGCTTAAAGCTTGTTTATGTTGCCCTGGCAAGTGAAAGTTAATACGCGTGCGAATTTCTCAAGCGCTTTTCGCACAAGCTGCCAGCCGAAACAAAAATAATGATATTAAACTTTGGTAAAAGGAATTATATTTCATGCGAGATGACATCAGCCCTGCACTGAGTGAGTGTGTATATCGCGTATTTGAGGCAAACTTTTTGGTGCCCTGGTGCGATAAGGAGACATGTCCCACAGCCCCCTCCTTCTCCTCCTCTCCAATTTATTCCCGCCCCTGCATTTTATGGAATGCAATGAAAAACTTTTCAGACACAGCCTTCCCGAGTATGCAATGCAAAGTGTACAAAACAACAACCAGAAGCGAAAACGAAACGACTTTAAGGAGCCCAGCTAAATAAATAAATAAGCCACGAAGCCAAACAATTGACTGAGAACGCATTCATCGTCCTCGTCGTCCCCCAAAAAAATAACACAGAGAAGAATGAAAAAATAATAATAATTCGGACACTAATCCGGGCTTAGAAACTTGGCTTTATTTTAATCAAACCGACAGAGCGAGCAGCAGCAGCGGCAGCACGAAAAGTTCGAGTTCCCCAAGCTGCCGCAAGCAGGCCACACAAAAATCCGGGCTGGATGGAGCCGGAGCAGGAGGAGGAGGAGGAGTATAAAAAGAAGCCATTGGCGAAATACGCGACAGCCACGATAAGGGGATAAGTCCCCGGAGGAGATGGAATTGGATGGAATGGAATGGGGCATGTGTATCCGGCTGGAGTCCAAATGAAGTTCAACTTGTGCCGCCGACTTTAAGTTTCTGCCGGAGCATGGAGCATGACAAATGCCAATGAGCGACTGACTGACTGCACTGCATATGGCAGCTGCTGAGTTTGGAGATGGAAATGGGTGCTACACAGGGAGAGAAGGAAGAACTTGTGGCATCCCTTTTGGATTTAAAAATTTTCACAACAAGTAGGGGTTCTAAAATATTTAAGAGTTTTTTTTAGAGGGAATAACCATAGAGACTTGTCATAGAAAACCTTTAAAAACCCCTCAGGTTAGGAGACCTTTAACTACAAAGAAAACATATATTTAAAAGCCGGATTTTTTCAATTTAAAAAAAGGATATTATATATTAATATGCTCCAGTGATTGTGCAATTGAAATAAATATGTTTTTTGTTTGTGTACTGGGTAAGGAGACCACAAATGGTATACGTGCAGCACTCACAATAACGACAGACACATACTCGTTCGTACAGAGCAGCCGAAAGCAGCCGGAAAGAATTGCTCTGTAATTTAATTTAACCAAGGATGGGGGAGGTTCTGAGAGCTGGGAACCACTGGGTGCTGAAAGCCGCCTTGTTGCTGGGGGGGAAAAAAATGGAGGCCGGGCGCCGGTTAGTGGTGCGTGCGCCATAAGCTAAAATGTCAATATTTGCCTATGCCACGCATAAAATGCCAAGGCATATGCCTTCTTGTGGTGGCCATTCAAAGGCATCATGCCTTTCGGTGGCGTCCTCAGTGTTTCGTTTCCTTTTATTTTTTCCCTCATTGCCGCCAGTTGTTTGACGCTCGCCAACAACATCCTCTATCTTGTAATGTCAGCGGCGATGAGAGCGCGGCGAGCGGAAATTAGCAAACGATTTGAGCAGCCAAAAAAGGAGGAAAGGAGCAAAAAAAAAAAAAGAGAACGTGGAATGAACGAATGTAAACGGGGCGTATGCTTGTTATTTGATTTTGTGCTGATTTTCTGCCGTTGCCAACGCCAAGCATATATATTTTCTTTAATAATTTCCTGTTATAAACAAATCAAGGATGTAATAACGCAGTTCAATGCGTAAATGTTGCTGTCTCCTGCCTGCCCCCAAGCTCCTGGCGGCTGCTTGAAAATAAATGCCACTGATTATGATCTTAAAAGCCATCAGAAACCGTAATGGCCGAGAAAAGTGAACTTTTCCAACGATGTGGAAACGCGGTCTGGGGCACACACTAACCTACAAAATGCAGAGAGAGAAAAGGTCCAAGGATTTCCTTAAATTACTCATTTAACATATTAAAATAAACACTCTAAAATTCTTAAATTTGAGTCAGGATTACAGCTAATTTTCTATTTCATAATTTCATTTTAATTTTATTTAATTTAAATGGCAAACTCCCACCTTTTTTGGCCAAGTGCAGGGCAAGATACACAAGCACACACCCGAACCCCGAGGAAAGTATCTCAAGGACTAAGCCCATTAGCCCATTGCTGTTGAACCTTTTTTGCGTTGCGGGCTCTGGCATTTCTTCTTGCCTTCTTTTGCATGAAAATGCTACCGAAAAAAAAAATGTAAAATACTTTAGCTAACGTAAAGGGCTACACTCACTCACACAGGCACACGGCCAGGGCGCACACACACAGGACCTCGCATAAACATGCGCATCTAGGATGGCAAATGTAAGTACAGAAACAACAACAACAACAAGTCTTCAGCCGAGCAAGTCAAGTGTATGAAATGTAACAAAGACCTAACGAGAATTACAGCCACACACACGTACTATACTCGCAGCAGCCGCCTCAACATGCACATGTACGAAATAATGAGAAAATATCAAAAGTGCCCAGGCTCACGCACACACTTTGGACTTTCGACTGTGGACTGTAGACTTTGGAGGAGGATGGAGGAGGGAGGATGGAGGATGGAGGATGGAGGACGGTGGACGTAGGACTCTGGACCCGCTCTCGTCCGGGCTCAATGTCAACTTAAAGCCATGCATCTAGACTGCCGCCGGCCACGACATTGAGGTTGAAGAAAAGGCATACACACAAGAAAAAATTGTTAAAATATCAGATATTATTTATTTATTAGCTACATATAAAAGGCAATCGGAATTTGTAACTTTTTTTGTTATAGGATTGGGAATTCCTAGGTTCAGTTAGTCTTTTATGTCAAAGGTTCAAAGTAAAGTGATTTTTCCATAACAAATAAGTCTTATTTTCAGTCTTTTTGCCTAAGAATAGTTGTAACTAGAACTTAATGTTAAATGTATAATGTTATATGATACTTCTCGTGTTTTTATTTAATTTTATTTGTATAGTTTTAAGTTTAATTTACCACAAACATAATCCCAGCTTAATTACCCCCCAAAAGTTGTGCCATGTGTACGGTTTCAGAGTGCCTTTCTCCCTCCCACTCAGCAGTTTTCTCTTAATTTCCTTAAAAGTGCCAGCGAAAAAAAAAAACTGACGCTAATGAGCTACTTAGGCAATGACTTAAGTCGTTATTTTGCTGCGGCATATCATCGCATTACACATTACATTACACATACGCACTGTTGGCCCCGTAATTTTAGCCTCCACACTGGCAACCCAGGCAACAACCCTTTGCCCCCCAAAATGTCTTTTTGTCTTAACTACTTTGATTTTGGGCTCAAAACTTTTGCTCCTAGAACTCGAAGGAAACTTCCTTCGATGCCCCCCCAAAGTTGATTGAGTCTCTATATTTCATCCAGAGCCCGGCCATTTGTTGCTCCATTGTGATGGCGCTGCTGGCTGGCTGGCTTTTGTGTGCGTGTTCCGTAAAATGGTATATAATATTCGATTAATATTTCAATAAAGTGTTTGCCCCTTTACGGATTATAATAAGGTCCATTGTGCGACCCTTTGGCACCGCCGCCGTCCGTCCACAAAGGACCCCCGAGCCGGGCACAATGGCCAGCAGCAGCAGGCAGCAGCTTGAGTTTGAGTTTGCCAAGCTCTGCGAAGGCATTGAATAATGTAGTTTCGTGGAATTAGAATTTCTTCTTAGTCGCCGGGCTCCCTCCACTCCATTCAATAAGCGGCCTTTTGTATGGATATTTGTAGATTTGTTTGTTGGCCCCAGATTGAGGCACTTGCCGAGCGAAATTGCACCCATTACGTGGCGGCATGGGGGCGAACACAATGCCAGCTGATTTGGAGCCGCACAGCGGGCCTTATTATGCCTCCAAAAATAACAAGCGCCCACGCTTACGCACACTCGTATACTCGTATCAGGATACACCTCATTAGGTTCGGCATTAATCAGAGCGGGAAAACTTTCACCGCCGCCAACGCCGACGCCTCCGCTGCCAGCTGATGTCAATTAAATGCGCCAGTCAAAATATTTGCACAGGCACTGAAAGAAGTGTTTTTATAATTTGTTTCTTGATGAAATAATATTGATTTAGGAAAGAAGAACTCATAAATTAAGACATACTTGAAGGGGGAAAATATGCTTGAGCTTAGGTTAGTTATTTTCCATTATTTATTCAAGATATAACAAGTAAGAAGGCGTTAGCTAATGGCTTCAATATTTATATTTATTCAAGATATAACTAGTAAGAGGGCATTAGCTAATGGCTTCAATAATAAATATATTGTATGTACATATGTACATATATTGTATGCAGTTTGTATTTTCATATTTCTTGTTACAAAATATTTTAGACAAATTGTTTTGCCTTTTAAAAATGTCAAAGCTATTTAGTTTTGATCTAATATTAATATATAATTTAAAATAATTTATTTCCTATTTAATTTCCTATATTTCCCTCTCTGCAACCTTTTTTAAAAAAACCCCAAGAACCAAAAATAGTTTAACCGCAAGACCAACCCGTGTGAGTGGCCTGAAATCAGTGTCATCGCGCTCTAAAATGTTCTTCTTTTATTAATTAAATCGAGCAGGCAAGTGTCAAATCAGCGTCTCTGCCACCGCCACCGCCTCCGTTGTTGCCACCGATTTTTTGCCACCTCCCCTGCGGCTTGTATTGCGGTTCAATGTGCGACGACGACGACGTCGGCGGCTGTGTGGTGTCGACGAACAACAATTTTGTACATGTCAACATGGTGTCATAATTAAAATGTTCACCAGGCCATGCCACTCGCCGCCGCCCCTGCGGCTCGCCCGTATTTGGGGCTGAAAATTGGAGGTTTTACATGGCGGCCCCGCACAAGGCCATGGCCGACAGGCATTTCCTTTCCGAAAAATTTGGCCGGGAGACATGTTTAACGATTGGACAGAGCTCTCCCTCTCTCTCTGTTCCCGCCCGAGAATCTGAACCCATGTCTCATGTCTCTCTGGCCGTTGGATTGCCTGATTGGTTTAGCGGTTGGCGCTGACATTTGTTGGCCAAAATGCCAAAATGCCAAAATTCCGTGCGGGCTAATTGGAGTGCCGGGAGATAGGTACATGGGCGGAGATGAGTAAGGGAATCGGTAATCGATGCCCCAAGTTGTGGCCATTATAAATTGTCATTTTTGTCTTGTTTAGACTGCTTAAAATTCGCTAAAAACATGTTTGCTTAGAGAACTTTATCCGTGCCGGGCCAGGGGCACTTAGGCTTGATTAATGTGCCAGCATTTTGCCGGCTAAACTGGCGCTGGACGCTGGCCATCGTAAATAAAAACGCTGCTCTGGCTCCTGGCCACTGGCTCATGGCTCCTGGCTCCTGGCTCCTGGCTTTTATTGTCTCAAGGTTAATTTGAATGGCAAACTTTACGTAAGCATTCTGCTATATTAAGATACTTTATTTGGCTCTGTCCTTCGTCCTCCACTTTATTATTATATTCTGCTATATTGTGCTATTTTTTTCTCTCTTCATTTCTTTCTTTTTTTATTCACTTGTCCCATGTCTGTCCTTACAGAGGGAAGAGGGCAGAGGAGGGGAAATACGAAAAAAAAAATTAATCAAAAATTCTGGAGACAGGCGAGATACAGATACGAACGGAACCCGGGGGCTATTTGCATTTTCCATTTTGCTACCATCACGCATTTATCATGATTGCAATAAATAATATTGTGGTTTAACCCACCGCTGACCAATGAGCGGCAGCAGAAGCAAACATTTTTATATACTCGCCGCCGCTGCCGTTCTTTTGGCCAAGTTGGCTGCCCTTTTTAAACAATTTTTAAACTGTTTGAATTCCGTTGTCGAACAAAGGGGGGCCCGGGCCCGGGAACTTTAAGCTGGAATTCCTCGGGGTCGAGGCGGGCCGAATTCGTTTGCCAATAGCTGTCAGGGAGGGTCAGTCACTGTGATTGAATGGTTCACTCGTCGTTGGAGTGACTGCATCGATTCCTTTTGAAGGACGTTTTCAATTTGTGGCAAAATTTAAAGAATTTTCACCAAAAAAGGCTGCAGGCATAGCGCCAGTTTGTGGCAGCTACTGATGTGTTGTGTCCTGCCCCTGCCCCTCCTTGGCCAGGAATTTCTCTTGTGAATTTCCCAGCTAGTTTGTTACGCTTTTCTCCCTCACCCCTCGGTTAGCCTTGTTTGTGTGGGTGGGGGCGGGCGGTCTGTGCGCTCTCAGTACCGAAATTCAAATTCAAATTCAGCCACTGGCAGACCCGCATGATAATGCGCATATTTCTATGGATTATAGCCTACTTTTTGGGGCTGGCTTGGAGAGCCTTCGACTTGAGCCGGGCGGAATTAGACACACTCGGAATGTATCCGCCACTCATATGCATAAATATTTTCTGCGTTTATTCTCTGCGTGACCCAAGAATCGAGAGGGGGTTGGGGTGGAAAGAAAAAAGAAACCCGACAAACGATCTGACAATTGTGCCGGCAACTTGCAAATTTGCATACAAAGAGGCCGCAATTTTGCGCTTTGCATGTTGCTATTGCAGTGCTTGGCCACATTTTAGCTATTCGACGCTTTATTGTTTGCAAATATGAGAGAGTGCTCAGCAGCGATGGCATTTATTGCCCTGCCAGGAAAGTGGCTAAATTGGTTAAGAAATGTGGCTAAGAATAGCTAAATTACCTAGATAAAAAACTAACCAAAGATTGTGGGTAATTTATTCATAAAAAAATTGTTTAAACAGAAATAACTTTAAAGGAAAATGTTGAAATAAGCTGTTTATGCTCTGTCTTTAAGGTGGCATTTATCAAATATTTATTTCCTTTGCTGCTTTTATTTTGTTTATATTAGAATGTTTTAAACAAATTTAAAAGAGATAAACATATTTTTAATATCATATTTTTTAAACGTTTAAGGAAACTGCTTGCTTAAATATTTGTTTTCTAAATATAACTCCTACCCTAATAAATTTCTTGCAAGTCTGCCATACAATGATATATTTATATTCTGGATTGATTGATAAATAAAATGTCTATGTTAGGTATTTTTCTTTGGCTATAAATTCGAGGTTGCTTGCTAATTTTAGGTCAATGAGAATGTGTATCCTTCTCTAAAAGAAATTGTATTTCTGTTTCTTTTATTTAAGCAAAACATTAAATGTGTTTAGGAAACTGCTTCGGACATAATGTGTATTATAATAATTCATCCGCTTCAGAAATCTCCCCCAGAAAAAACATATAGCTACTTCGACAGCACTTTCCCTCTTCATCCATTGAAATCCAGAACCCGCCTCTATGGCCCATTGTTCGATTGTTGTCAATTGCCGTCAATTGGCTTCAATTTCGCGGGCTGTGGGATGTGTGGTCCACCTATTTACTGCGCCACTTGAGAGTGAAAGGAGCTAGCTCACTTACCTGACACTTGGGCAGCTGTCCCTCCGGCCTCTTCACCTTCCAGCCCAGCAGCGGTGGAATGCAGATAACGGCGGACATTATCCATACCGCCGTAATCATGACGGCGGCCCGCGCCGGCGTCCGCGACTTGAGATAGTCCACCGCCTTGGTGATGCTCCAGTAGCGATCCAGCGAGATGAGGCACAGGTTCATGATTGAGGCGGTGCAGAGGAGCACGTCCATCGCCGAATGGATGTCGCACCACCAGCTGCCGAAGATCCAGTAGCCCATCAGCTCGTTGGCCAGCGAGAAGGGCATGATGATGAGGCCTAGGAAGAAGTCGGCCACCGCCAGCGAGGCGATGAACCAGTTCTGGATGTTCTTCAGCGACTTCTCCGTCGCAATGGCTATGATCACCAGCATGTTGCCCACCACAATGATGATCATCAGGATGGTCACGATAATGGAGGCGATCACTATGTGGGTGAGCGTGTAGCCGCTGGGGTAGCGTCCGTCCCAGTGAACCTCTGTGAGATTCGGATTGGTCAGGTTGCCGGACGTGACCCCCGCGCCGGAGGTCTGGTTGTAGTAGCCGCCGGCCAGCTGGAGGGTGCTGTTGTAGAAGCTACCGTTCAGCAGGTATATCGTGTCGTTCAGATTGATGTAACCCGCACCCCCCAGGCCCAGTGCGGGGCCCGATCCCGATCCGGATCCCGATGGCAGGGTCAGCTGGCTGTCGACGGCCAGCAGGGGCGGATTGAGGGTGGCGTTCTCCGCCGGTCGGCCGGTGGTGAAGACCGCCAGGAAGTCATCGGTGCTGATGTTGCCCGTATTGATGTTCGCATTCAGCCGGCTGTAGTCCATGGTGATGCGGTGCTTGGTGCTGTGACTAACTCTGCGGATCTAGAGTCTGATTGGTCCCATGATGCTGCCCGTTTTTGTTTATAATTAATTCTGATTGCGCGCGAAATTCCAGTGCCCAATTATATTCTAATAATTTACCTAATTCCTATATAGCATATATAGCATAGCGTTCGAATATTATTTCGATTATTTATACCCGTTTTCCACCGAAACTTGTGTGTGTGCGGCGCGTTCTGTGGCGAAATCGCGCGCGCCCCGTGCTATATATGTATTTATTTATTTTTTATGTCGGTTTTTCTTTTTTGGTTTGTTTTCTCCTTTTGTTTGTTTCTTTATTTATTTATTTATGCTTCGCTTTTTGTGTTTTTTTGCTATTGTGGTTTAATCAATTAGAGTCTACAGTATGTACAGTGGCGGATACGGACACATGGCAGAGAGGCTATTTACAGGAGGGGGTTGTTATCATGGCTTGGCCGGAACACGCTCGATCCCATCGATCCTCCGGCTCACATGGCGTATGCGTTACGGCTGCGCTGGCTCAGGCATATTCTGGTAACTATTGTGTGTGTGTGTTTCTCTTTATTTTCTTGTGTTTTTTCACTGAAACCGAAAAATAAATTGTGCCGATCTCTGATGGATGGATGCGGTGGTGATGGATGCTCCGCTTCGCGCCGGCTGTTGTTTGTTGTTCCGCTCAATTTTTGCTTTTGATTTTGTGCCTGATTTCGTTCTGATTTCTTCTGTTTATTTACACAAAAACGCGCGACCCGCGATTTCGGCGATTACGGCCCTCAGTCAGGCGTTGGCATATTCGGCTGGGTTTTTTGGTTTTGGCTACTTTGGCTACTTGGCCAATTGGCGCGCCCGGGACACGTTCGCACCGCTGGAACTGCACATCCTAACTGAATGCCTTGTGCTAGGGCCTGTCATCGCTGCTGCCTGCTGCTGGGCACCACCGCCAGCTTGCTACCAAAAGTTGCCATCCACAAGGCGTTCGGCACAGGCGTTCGTGTGGCGGCGCCTTCGTTTCTTGTCGTTTGCCACTGCGGGAAATTCTCTCTCAGCGCTTTTCCGACGCGCTCTCTCTCTCGATTTCTCTTGATAGATTATTCAAGTTGTGGAAGCTGTATCATTTGAAATGCTCATCTTGAGTGTCTCATGCATGCATTGGGTGCCTTTGTTTACCTTTTCCATTGGCAAGTGTTGTATTGTCAACAGATTAAATTGAATGTGAATGTGGAATAAATAAGAAATGAGTGATAAGGGTTATTTTAATTGAATGCTAAAGTAATAATAAATAATACATTTTATTACTCTAGTCAATGGCTAAAATATTAATAACCTATAAATATTATTTCTAAAGAAAATTATTAAATAAACGAGTAGGAACTCATGATTTTTGCTTGGAAATGCCCACATTTATACATAGAGAGAATTAAAATTGTGTAAGATGATAAAACCTGTCAATTGGAGGATATTTCTATCATTTTTTTAGAGCTTTTATATTTATATTTTATTTATTATTTATTTATTAAATTTTTATTATTATTAGTATGAGTATTATTATTATTATTATCATTATTATTATTATTATTATATTAAAGTAAAAAAGTTCTAAAATTGAGGTATTTTTCCTCAAACTGTATAATATGTTTTTCTGAACCAGAGAACAATTCTCTGTATTTACACTTAAGTATTCTAGATTATTATTAATTATTAAATATTATTAATATAAATAACCTCAATTTTATTGTCATTGTCATTCCGTATTCTGTGTCAATTAAAGATGATTTTACTTTGTTTTTGTTTATATAGATATTATTTTATTTATTACTTTTGATTTTGTATATTTGTTAATTAGTTTCTTATTTAATAGGACCCATTTAAGGGGGAGAATCTTATTCCTAACTAACATAAATTCTATAGTAAACTATAGACCTTAGCAACACAAATAATTCTTCTTTTAAAATAATGAATATATTTCCAGATATTCAATTAAACTATTTAATTTATAGGCCATATTTCATGTTTCTATCACTGCTTGTTGTCACCGCGTCAGCTACGATCCACAAGTGCAAGTTCAGCGGGAAATTCTTGGCTGTTCCGCCAGTCTCCCTCTCTCTCTGTCTCTGTGAGTGGGAAATTATCTCTGCCTCGTACAATGTTCCATATTCCGCACATTCCACACTGTGTTGCGCTCTGTTGTGCTTTGTTTGCCTTTGTCCCAGTGCCCTAAACCAAAAAACCGAAACTTATTTTTGTGGCAGCACTTTTCACGTTTTTCCATTTCGGGTGGCTGAGTCCCTTTTTCCCCCCCTTTTTTTCCTCCTTGCAAGGCCCACTACTCCAGCCTGCATACATATGTTTGCCGAGGGTTGCTCCTGTTGGCCAGATTCGCGCTGGCCATGTGTGCGATGTGCTGCTACCTTTTGTTTACCTTTTCGTTTTAACCCACATACGGGCCGGGCTGGGCCGCCTTTAAATACTTCTCACTCAGAGGGGGCCAATAAAGGCATAATGAAGCCATCCACCTGCAAAAGGTGTGCGGGCATTCAGAAGGAAAGGCAAGGCAAGGCATGGAATCCGCCAACATATCAGACACATTATGCGCGATAGTCACGTCTGCTGGGCACATAATTGAAAAGCGAACTTGGGCGTATCAATCGGGCTAACAGGTTGCCTGAGTCCCTGCCAGGACTCTGCCTGCTGCCTGCTGGCGCAATGAAATCAGCTAGAAATTATGATAATGAAAATCCTGAGAGACTCCGGAGACGTTGGAAGTTGTTCACCTACGCTTTGCTTTTTATGAACCGTCGTCGCTGCCAACGCTGCCGCCTTGTTCATCAAGTGTACACGGTGCGTATGAGTTATTTGATTATGTTAAGCATACGTCTTGGCACTGCCGCGCATAATTTCAAATTACACGCAGCACACATCAACATAATAAATCCGAAAAGGCCGTCGCCTGACAAACAAGCCAAGACCGACCGTCCCACACACACACCACACACACACACACCACACACTCACACATCTCGCACTCGAGTGACAAATTCCGGAAACAACAAGCGACATCGGGCACTCATCTTCAATGCATGGCAGAAGATTGCTTGTCAAGCTCTGATTATGTTAACTGCCTACGAAGGTGCTGCTGATGCTGCCTTGCCAGCGAAGGCCCCGTACCCACCCTGGGATATGTAGGGAAATTGAAGCAGATCTGAGTCTTTGAACTGAAATTAAAAATTAATGCAAAATATCTGTAGTTTAGTTATTATATATAAATATCCTATAACTGGCAGGAATATTTATTAACACTTTTGGGGTGGTTCTTAGTAAATATCCTAGACATATTTATCACTTTTTAATACAAACAATAAACACTATTGTAAATGTGTCTCTAAGATAAATAAATAAATATTTCTCTGCAATTTCTTTACTGTGACTTAGAGACTGAGAACACAAGAAGAAGTCACCCAGACTTCGAATGCGCATACATTATGCCATATTCCATTCCATACATGCACATATCTCAGAGCTGCCACTGACTGCTAACTGCATTGGCAGTGCCAGTTGCAGTTGCAGTTGCTTTGGAAATCGCTGTCGCTGCAGTTTCTGCTGCCTCTCCCCATGCATCACGCACACTCAACCGATTGCTGGACTCCTAATGGAATCCAACTGAATGGAACTGCATCGAGATTTGTCCTGGCACTCGCCTCGTCTTTTGTTGTAGCTGCGCTAAATCTACTTTTAATTCGCCGCACGTTTTCCATAATGAAATCGGATTTGCGGGTCGTGGGAAAATGTGCGGCGGGGACCAAAGCCGGGGGAAAACTGGCGAGTCCCATAAATTGAGCACTCAGAACCACGCTGCGCTTTGTCATGGCCAAAATGGGCCAACGGACGGGGGTCGGAAAGTGGTTGTGTCCTGGCTGTGGTCCTGGTTCGGGTTCTGGTTCTGGTTCTGGGTTCCAGGTCCCAGAAAACTGCCACAGCCACTGCCGCATTTTGAGGAATGCTCAAATGCAGCGCACACTAATGGCAGCAAATATATTATGCGCGCTTATCATTCGCATTAGCTGGCAAAATTGTTGCTAAAAGATTTCCACATGCACGCTGCCGGAGGATGAGAGAGTGCACGGAAAAAAATAAGTTTGAGTTTCTTTTTAATGCATTTTTTCTCTGGAAATTATGTTAATTTCAACTTAAACTCCGAGAGTGCTTCTTCCACTGATCTAAACCCTAAGAATCTGCTGGCATTTATTTAGTCTCAGGGTTTGAAAAATATTATTAAGGCTTTTATTATTATTACTGGTTATTTATTTCTCTGTACAGTTGCCAAAAGAACAAATGGCAAATGGCAAATGGCAGCGAGGCAGGAAATTACGCTACTCATACGCACCGTGGCCTCGCCTGCTGATGCTGCTGCATTATCTTAATTTAAAAACTCGCTACGGCTCTGGCTCTGGCGCTCGTTTGCCATGTTTTAGTTTCATTAACTCGGCTGAAAAGCCATTTATCATGCTGTCAGCGCCAATTATTTACATCCCAGCTAAGAGAGAGAGAGAGAGAGGCGGCGGCGAATATTATAGAAATATTATCATGGCTTTGGGGGCGGCGGCGGCGGAAGTAAGTGCGTTGGATCAATCCGCATTTGGCGTTAAATGGAATGGCAATCGCTTGGCATTAAATGCGCAACAAAATTAAATTAATTGCCAACCTTTCGGCCCGCCCATTTATCGGCGAACCATTTAAAGTTTTTAATCTCTTGGCGCATTTAATCGAATGGCCCTCAGGCGGCGTTCGGTGTGGCATTAGCCTGGCAATTAACCAGCGCGCCATCGGGGCAACATGTGCCGGCAATGCCCGGAATTCGGACTCCCACCGACCATCGACTCTCAAATCCCCGACATGATCCCACATGGCACGGTGTGTCCCATATACGCCCCGGTTGGTCCTACATTCAGGAAATTCGGTGCCTACATGGCTTGGTCAGGAAGTGCAAGTGCTCTGAGAGCAAGTATCCTGGCTGTAAATCTCTCTGGCAAGCCAAGCCAAAGTTTCGGGGGCCAAGCCAAGTTGTCATAAAATTTATTCGTCTAATTACTTGCACTTTTTTGTGTGTGTTTTTCTGCTTCTTGAGAACTCCGTCTTGATGGACCCGTCGGCGACGTCATTTATTATTTTTATGTACACAGCGAACGTTTTATTGACACGACGGGCGATTGGCTTCGAGTCTAAGTCAATAAGGCAGGAGGCACAGCGACAACTGAAAAGAACGAAAGAAAAAAACTTGGCAAAAATACACCGAGCCGAGGGGGCTGTCATTAATCTTTCGTTTTGGCCAAGTTGTGCAGCTAATTGCGCCATTTTCGTAGGTCTAGCCTCGAGTCAGGGTCGATTCTTGCCCGCTTCCCTTTTATTTTTTGCTCTGCTGTCTCAATTTTCCCCAGTATTCATATTTCCATGGCCAGTGACCCATTCCTGGTCAACTAAGTATTTACAAAAGGACCTTGTCGTAACTTTAATGCCCCGAATGTTCATCTAAATTTTGTGCGGGCCAGGACGAAATAAACAAAGCGTCAAAAGGAAGAGAATAAAATACTGCAGGCTGTACGCTGGCTACCTGGCTGGCTGGCTACCTGGCTGGCTGGCAGACCAGGTAAAATAATCGGGATTATTTATGTGGCTCGGCAGAAATTTGCTTACATATTACACTTTTCCAACATTCTTTTAATTAGCTGCGCCCGCCAACAACAAAACGAAAAGTTCCAAACAAAAGCGAGTCGCCGCGGCACAAAATGCGGGGGCATGAGCTGCCAAGGGGTACTCACTGGCGAGGGAGGTAGACTTCTCTTAGGGGCTGTACGGAATGGCTAGTGGTAGGGTGGTGGGTGGTTGGGGTTGGGTGTTCTCCAGTCGCTTTGTTTGGCGGAACGCACCGCGAGCCATGAACAAGCTTGGACTTGCAAATAAAGCAGCGCTGAAAACGGGAAGCGAAACGAGACGAGACGAAGCGAAGATGGACTCTTTGCCACGCCCACGCTCCTCCTCCTCTCTTTTTTTGGGCTCTTCATTGCAAAAAAGGCTGAAGACCCTACATGCAAAAAATATCTTTGAAAGTTGGAAAGTTTAACCTTAAAAAATGTAATTAGTTTCCATTCAAAGTCCCTTTTATATAAGTCATAAGATTAAGATAATTAAAATAGTCTAGATCATGTTAGCATTGCATTTTTATGAGTGTTAAATAGAACAAAGTGGCTAGATAAGAACAAAAAATAGCTAGCTCCTCTTGGTAATAATTTATGACTAAGGGAATAGCTATTTAGTTATAAAAAACATTTAATATAGCCAAAAATTTTTCATTTGACTGCACTAGTGTCTTGTTTACATTGTGTGCATACTGTGTTTGCAGAGCTATGACAGTGAAATTCTTTAACTCCCAAGTTAGTGCCTTGGGCACCCCTGTTCTGGATTGTTTAGTTCATAATATTCAATTAAGAATTTATGAAATTGTAAAGATATGACAATAAGTAAAAATGTAGAAAAGATCTGAGTTTAAGCCGAATAAATTATAAATAAAAATTAAGTTATATATGCAGTTAAAACCCCCTATTTTTCCCGCAGTGTATATTGCGTTGCGCTTCCCGTTGGCCCTTTATTTAGTGCTCTCTCTCCCTTTTCCTTTTCCCTTTCCCTTTGCCGCGTTTCGCATTTTGTGCGCTTGTTTTATGTGAAATTTTTGGAAGCTTGCACAAAAATTTCGCTACACAAAGTGCCCGCGGTGCCGAAGGAAATACAAAACCCCATGACTTAATTAGAATTTTGTGTTGCTACTAATGTTGCTGACACGGTTAGGCGCAGTGCGCCCCCGGGCTCCTTCAAACGCTCCAAACGCTCCATCATCATCGCCCTTTGACGCGGCGCTGACACATGAAATGCATTTGTTTTCAGGGCTGCGATTCGCGCTTCATCGCCCTAGCCCCCCTCGCTGTAGGAAGCTTGCCAAAAGTATAAGTCTGATTAGGCTAATTACCTTTGTGGACTCTCTGAACTTTATGATAGATCAAATTATATATAAAATTGCTTCAAAAACAAGCTTTTGATTGGAGTAACTGAGGATTTCATCGCATAAGTATTTGACCAAGTATTTAAATAATGTATTACTTCAAAAAACATATCCTAACTGTGTCATCACCAACACGCCTGTCGGAGGGCTTCCTATTGTTTGAAAACATTTTGTAATCAATTCCGTGTCCACACATGCTGCCCAACTGGACACAAAGCGCTGGCTTGGCATTCTTTTTTTTTGGGGAAGGACAGTCAAACTGAAACTAATTTCGAATCCATTTACATAAACTGACATCTGTGAGAGTTGTGCTTGACCAGCCGCCGCCGCCGCTGGCCCTGGAGCAGTTTTCAAGGCCAACGCCCCCGACAGTCAAATATTTGCATGCTGTTTGTGTGTGTGTTTTTTTCCCGTTCTTTGCCACTCTTGCATAACAAATGGCCAAAACTATGGCATGGCAAGCGAGCATGTGAGTGCATTGTAAAACATGCGGAATTACAAGCGGCAACATTAAATGCAACATATTCAGCTGTCGCCTTTACGAAGGGGGCGGCGGCAGCAGCGGAAAGGGGCGAGAGTGGGCGAGAGTGGGCGCGGAGCAGAGATACAACCATAGCAAAGCCATCGCCATGACCATTAGACACGCTCATAAAGCTGCCCAGAGATTAGTGGGTTGCATCGTCATTGCCGGCAATTGATTTTCAATCAACGGCGACCTTGATGTGGAGCGATGGGAAACCTGGGATTGCCACTGGGATTGCCTTGCTGCTTGACTGCCAGCTGCCCTCACAGCCAGCACTCAAGCCTCATTTGGCCCAGGTCACTTTAATCAGCTGCAAAAGCTTTCAGCCAGGTACACGAGGAGAAAATAAGGTTTTCGTTTGGAGTTTAGAACCTGTTCAGGTGTATAAAAACTATTCGGTAGGAGTAAGTACGACGAGGATGACACCAACATGATGAGTAGACGAATTAAGATGACGACAAGTAAAGACAGCCAGGCTGACAGCCAAAGAACGAGTAAGAAGAACGCGGTTAAGAGCTGAACGACTACCAAAGACAACGAGGCTTAAAACAAAACAACGAGTATTTTCAAGGAGCTTGACGAGTAAAAAAGTCCCGGCTTAGAGCAGAATGACGAGTAAATAAGACAAGGTCTTGGTCAGAACGACAAGTTAAGAAGACGATAGAGTAGAACGTAGAGTAAAAGGGATGAGAAATCAAAACGACGAGCCATGACAGCGAGTAAAAGAGCTTATTAGCGAGTAAAAACGATGAAGTTAGGAGCACAACGACGAGTAAAGGTGACGAAACTTAAAACGAGATAGTCGTCGTGCAACGACGAGTAATGAGGATGAGGATTAAAGCAGATAGACGAGTAATGAGACGAGAGTAGAACGGCGAGTAAAGAGAACGAGCAAAGAGAGAGCAGAACGAGAACCAAACACGAAGAGAATAAGAACCCATCAGAGTATGCAATCGACAAGAGAGAAAAACGTAAGCTTTTCATACTCAATTTATAAATTTTTTGTGACTAATTTAATTGATAGTATTGTGCATTTCCTTCCGAATATCAAAATTTATTAATATCTTTACTCACAATGAACTTTTCCGATTTATTTCGACATTTTTTTTTCTATGTGTAATTAACTATCCAAGCACCCATTCCCAAGTTGGAGTTGGAGCTAAAAGCCATGGCTTTTTGGGGCCGGCTCAAGAGCAGCAGAATTTCAATTGGCAATAGCTGCAATCGAACAAATGTTTGGCCACATTACGAACATTGCAAATTATTTGCTGGCTGGCTGGCTGGCTGGCTGTGGATCTCGCACGCAGTCGGGGGCCCTTTGTGTGGTGCCGACGGAATAAACGCAACGCAAATTGAATTTTCTAAATAACTGCAATGTTTGACGAGCTGCAATCGAGATTTGATGCCAACCAGTTGGCAAATCAAACAAAAATGCAATCAAACTTGGTAACTAATTGCATTTCGCCCCGTTTCAAACTATGCAATCAGTCTAAATGCATTTGCCACTGATGAGTGGCGGAAGAGGAGATCGAAGCGGTTTGTGGCCATAACATATATCCCATAACGAGACTGACTCGCACATCGTTATCGTCATAGTCATCGTCATCGTCATCGTCGGGGGCAAGTTGATCTAATGAACTTCCTGTCGTCGATTAACCTTTCCCGACCACTGACCCCGAGGGTCAGCACGAGGCAGCCAGCATAACCTTTGATTTGGCCACCGCTCCTCCAGTTTGACTTTCGCTTCGTTTGGCGCGGGCCAAAAGGAAAAACTTTTCCTTTTCGCATACATGCGAAACGTGATGAAACTTAATTGGGCCACGGTTGTTTTTCTTGTTTTCTTTTTTTTTTTTTTTGGCGAGCGAGAAGGAGCGTCCTCCAGGTGGGCAACTCCAAATGGATTTTTATGAGCTGCGCAGGGCAACAGAATTTCCTGTTTATTGGCTTTCATTATGGCCGTGGTGAAAGCCACAGAAGCTGCAGTTGCAGGCGGCCACAAGCCGCATTTAATTAATGGAGGCACGGCGACTTTCCAGCTCAATGGAACTCTACCCGAAAACTGGCAGCCAGCCGCGGGGCATTTTATGTTAAGGTGTGGGAGAGGGGGCTAAGGCTAAAGTTTGGCCATTTTGTTAGACTAAGAATGCACCATTGTGCACTCAGGAAAAGTCTTTTGATACTTTGTTATATAGTACACATATTATGTAGATTTCCTTAGCAAGATTTCTGATAGTAAAATGCAAAGATACATTTTACAAGTTCTTCTTAAACCAATTATATCTTAAATACTTTAAACATATTTTTTCCCGTGCATGCTCGCCCACAAAAAGCCCGAGTCCTGCTCCATTTCAACCAAGTTTAAATGCGCCAAATTGCTTACAAATTCACTTTATGCCAAAACGCACAAAGGTATGCCTGCCCCATTTAGTTGCCGGCATTGTTGCACCTGCTGCTGCGCCGCCGGCGGCAAATATTTCCAGCTGAAGAGATAGCCTGTAAAAAGCAACGGCTCTGTTATTTGATTTAAATTACAAATTTAATTAAACTCAATCGGATTGCACTGAATAGATGCGAATTATTGCATAGACAACTTAATTAGCGACACTCGATTTGGTCATTGGTTTCCGGAATTCGAATTTGAATTTTTCAATTAATTCTCAACGAATTACGCACGATTGCGTTGGGGAAAAAAAGCTAAAAAAAGAATATAATAATATTAAGTGAAATGAGAGCAAACCCAACTCAAGCACATCTGCGCGCAATCTGACACCTGTCGCAATTCCAGATATCAGATGCTCCTCCTCCTCCTCCCTAAAGGCCAAGGGACGAAATGGGTCCCTGGACCCAGGACTAAATTCCAACGGAATGGACTCCCATGATGTACGAGATACGGAAATCTGTTTTACATATCCCAGCAATTATTTCAACCTTTTCGACTTTATTTATTGCCGTTTATAAATACTTGTTTTTTGGAATCATGACCAGGGTCAGAAGTGCACTCAAAACAATTATTTCTGTGGATTTTTTGAGAAGGGAATAAAATGGCGAAGGAGATGAAATAAAAATCGTATTGAAAACAATTTGAATTTATTAATTTAAAACGGCTTTAATTCGTTTTATAAAATGTTCAAAAGCTTAGAAAATGTTTAATACTTAAAAGTATGAATAATGTATAAATTCAACGCTTGTGGAGTTGGGAAACTATAAATAAAACAAGTAAAAAAGGCTAACTTCGGGCGGAGCCGAAGTTTATATACCCTTGCAGATAATTTGTTACTT
>JAEIIU010046693.1:0-49952 GCA_018874675.1 Drosophila baimaii
TGTTATTATAAGTAACAAATTATCTGCAAGGGTATATAAACTTCGGTTCCGCCCGAAGTTAGATTTTCTTGCTTGTTTTTTTAGTAAATTTAATACGTATTCTATTGTTTATCAAATTCTACATATAGAAAATATTATTAGTAATCCAACAAATATTCTTAGATAAAATGTAGGAACCCATTGTCGCACATTTGTTAAAATGATTTCATCATGAGCACTCCAAGTACCTCTTATCTTATGTCAGTATCCTCCCCCCCTTAAGTGTCATTTCTGATGGCTTGCACAATCTTGACAAATGCAAACCGAAAACACCCACCCCCCAAACCATACCACACCCCTAATTCATCTACATACATACATATATAGTATATATTTCTGTTTATTTTTCGCTTTATCCACAGCCAATTCGACGACAAAAAGCACTCATATTACGCTTAATCAGTTTCGCTTGGACATTTTCCTTCCTCAAGTAATTGGAGTTGCAACTAAAAAGATAAAAAACAAAACAAAAATTAAGAAATCCCAATAAAACAATCTAAAAAACATAAGCAAAGCTGAGGCTGAGAAAAAACAAAGAATAAATCACAAAGAATCGAGCCCCTTTTTCTGTGTTATCCCTGTTACTGCCTCTCTCCTCCTTCCTTTGCCTCGTCGCTTTGGACTTCTTCGCTTGTTGCATGCTCGGTCATGTTCATTTTTTTTCTTATTTTTGTGTGGATATTTGCTTATGTGTGTGTGTGTTTATGGGATACGTGGAGTTTTTTTTTAATGAATTTCATCATGTTGTGCAATCCTTGCATTATGTATCGCAAGCTTATCTCTATACTTTGTACGTTATCAGCATATTTTTTGACCTCAATTAACCTGGAACGGGATATTAAGTGACAAGTTAAAAGTTAAAACTTATGTTTAAGAATATTCAAAGGATGTTTGGAAAATAACAATATTACACAAATGTGGATAATTAATACGGAGTGAAAAGGGTAAATAAATGTTTATAGAACATTCTTATTTATATTTATTATGTACAAAGTTTTAACAATAAAATACAATCTTTCAATGCAACTTTAATATGTAGTTATTTTAACAATAATTTAATAAGTTTCATAAAATAAAAGTACGCTTTGCCCCAAATTAAATCACATTTACTCCTAATTAAATTCAGAATCATGTAACAATTCAATCGAAAGAAACCGTGTTCTATAGCTTAACTTCATTAAATTAAACATGTGCGTTGTTGTTAATATTGCAAGCATAATACCACCTGAACCGTTAACAAATACGGTGTTAATTAAATAAGCCATCAAAATGTGATTATCACAATCGAATGTGCCATAAAATTTGGATTAAAAGCATAAATACAATTCTGCGCGTATTTCGTAATTTGATTTTTTTTCAAGCATTTTCGCGCGCAAACTTGGCGGATGACAGAGACAGAGCTAAAGAGTGAGAAAGAGAAGGAAAAGGCCTGTTTGAAGTGTGGGAGGGAGAGGCATAAGGCGGTAGAGAGAGACAGAGGTTGAAAACTGGTTTTCTATGCTGCAGTCAATTTTTGAAATATGGTGAAATTTATCGAAAAAATATAGCCAATATCCAAAGTATAAAATTCTGAACAAAACCTAAAATGTCTTACGGAATTAAAAACTATATTATTTATTACATTTATTATAAGACTTTTATTTGAAATGCCCTTAAAAATATTTCATAAGATTGTAAAATAAAAAACATAGCAAATATGATAGGTTACAAGCTTAAATCATTAAATTAATGTTAAAAAAATATGAAACGTATTAAATATCTGTTGGTTCTTTTGTTAACAACAAACTGCTTAGTACTATTTAATTATTTCTACATCCTACTACCTTTTTCTCATTCGGTTACTACCTTTTTATCAGATTTTACGAATCTGTGGTAGCTTCTACTCCTATTTTTAAATACTTTTTATGCTGCGCTTTTTCTTAAGGCCTCTTAACGCTCGCTCGCTCTTTATACTCGCACTCTCTTTTTTTAGTTAGCAAATGAAAAATCAAAATCCAAAAGTAAATGAGAGACAAAAAAGAGTAAAACCAACAACAATAAGCAGAGAGCATTGTACAATCGCAGTTTTTGTTTTGCTTCGACGTTCGCTGAGCAGCGCTGCCGGCGTCGCTGCCTCTTCTACTGCCTTTTCTTCTGCCTTTCTGCCTCTCCCACTGCTGGTTCTTCTTCTTCTTCGGCATTTACCTGCTCAACAAGATCTTTGTGCACTCACACATACACTCACTCACTCGCAGCCCAGCTGCCCACTCACTCTCTGTTGAAACAAGAAAGAACGCTTCTGAAAGGTCCCGACCGAAAGGATACCCAGTACACACACTAGCTGGCAGGAAATGATCATTTTTTGTTGCCTACTTTTAAAGGCATTTCCGGGAGAATATACTAATGACATGTGCCACATTTCGCATCTCTATATTTAATAGATTTAATTTAATTTAGTTATGGTTAAAAGAACAAAAATTAATAAAATAAGTTCGTATATTCCTTCTAATCCCAGCATACTCTTCCACTCTACGCGTACCCGGGGGTATTAAAAGAGCGAGATTTTTTGTTTTTAATTTTTTTCACTCACTCTCTGTTGCAGCTCTGCCCGCCCGACCCCCCAATCCATCAACTACCTGCATGCATGTGCATTGGCAGGAGCTGGAGAGTGCCAGAGCGAGCGAGGGAGAGCAACACTGCACTGGCTGCGGCCTACGTTGCGCCTACGCCGCCTCGCTGTCGCAGCGCTGTCCGCTGCCGTAGTTTGAGGCTCCCTTGCGAACAGTTCTTTTTTAGCCGCGGAGCCAGTAAGACGTGTTTTCTCCCCCCCAGAAGAAACACACTACGCTCTTTCTTTGAGTCTGCGAGTGCTTCTCAAAACAATTAACAACCACAGCAGTAGGAAACAAGAGTCATCGTGTCGGAAATTGTTTGTGTTTTTAAATAAGTTGTAAACGCGAGGAAAAAGCTTGATGAAAAATGCAAAAGAATCTGAGAAACTAAACTAAACGAGCGAAAACTTGACTTGAGTGTTGGTTGATAAATCGAAATACAAAAAACAAAAAATATAATAACAACGAAAACTAATTTAACTAACAAAAAACTGCACAAAAAATGCGAAAGTTTTTAATATTCAAAATCTTGCACAAGAAATACAAAATCAATTAAAGTGAACTCTAACTAAAAAGGTTTAAAACAAAACCCACAAATAAAAGAAAAACCACAACAAAAAACAAGCCAGCGAAGAACAATCCGAAGAAGAGCGAAGCTAAAACAAATAGCAGGAAGAAGCGGCAGGAAGGAAACGGGATAAAAAAGGAAGGAAGCACCCACACACACACACACGCACCTACAATGGCCGTGCCCTTTTTTTTGCCCGAGGGCGGCACCGATGACGTAGCCTCAAGCTCATCGGGTGCCTCGGGCAACTCCTCCCCACACAACCACCCGCACAGCCACCCCCACGCCCACAGCCACAATCACCATCCCCCGCTTTCTGCGCACTCCTCGAGCGCATCCTCCTCGTCGTCGGGAGTGTCCTCCGCCTCCTCCTCATCATCATCCGCTTCGTCCTCTTCATCCGCCTCCTCGGCTTCGTCGGACGGCGCCAGCAGCGTCGCCTCGCAATCCCCGAACACCACATCCTCGGCCACGCAGACGCCGATGCAGTCGCCTCTGCCCACTGACCAGGTGCTCTACGCCCTTTGCGAGTGGGTCAGGATCTATCAGAGCCAGCAGAGCGGTAAGTCCACACAACTCTCTAAAAGATCTGAAAAAATATCACAGGAATTAAGTATTTTCGAGAAATTTTAAAATACAAAAAAGGAAAATCTGTGAATGAGAGAAAATTAAAATTAAAATATAAACTTATAAGACAATTCATCTTAGATTTATAATATTAAATTTTAAAGAATTTAGAGCCTTTCTTTACAAATTTCTAAAGATTCTATAGTATGGAAGCAAGGCTCGAGAGTCTAAAAAATATGTTCTAAAGATACATTTATAAAGTTCTTAATTTAAAATGAAATTTACAAATATTTTCTAGTAGCTTGAAATATTTCTTTACAAGGTTCTTATTAAATATTTCGAATCTTAAAAAAAAGAAAGAAAATAAATCAAAAAGAAAACCTTGTTTAAAAATAAGTGTAGAATTTTAATTATTATGGATCAGTTGAACGCTAAATAATTGTAAAGTAGATTATTGTTTACCTATTTTATATTATATTATAAACCCTGATTCCTAAGGGAGGTGTCAGATTCACAAGGAAGAATCTGAACAGGCAAGAAAGTTATACGTTCGCATTTTAAAATGGGTCAGCAATTAGCCAAGTTGTTGCTGTGACGTTATTTGTTAACTGCTTCAGTTCTCCCTGTGCAAGTTTCACTTTTCAAGGTTGTTGACTCATCCAGTGAACCAAGCAGCACTGAGTTAACTCCAGGTTGTTTTTGTTTTTTTTCTCGTATTTTTGAGTATGGTCAGGCCAGCACTTTGTCAGCTTATCAGCAAAAAACAAAAAGGGAGAGCGGAAGGCAACACGAAATTTGCATTAAATTACTCGGCCCAGAGTAGAAAGGAAGCCGCAACCGAAAACGGTAATTCAATAAAAATTAATCGAATCGAGTTCAAAAGGGGGGAAAATTGAGAAGATACAATTGAGGGAGGCAGTTGATCATATAAACTGGAAGACACAAAAATGCAGAAACGTAAACATAAGGAAGTATCTTAGGGGAGGATCAAGTTACAATGATCTTTAAGACAGTTTTATAAAATAAAAGGGGTAATTTGGTCAGTTCAAAATACCCATTGGGATCCTAAAAACTTTACATGGAGAAGCAAGATTTATTAGGTTATTAAGCTATAGTTATAAACATTAAGCCTTATTAGCAATCTGTTGACTTTCAATAAATCACACATCCAAATGCCTTGAAAAAAACTTAAGATCAATATCCATGAACACCCCGAAAATGGGCGCATAAATCTCCCCCCAATCCAGACTAAAATCTGTTAAGTTGGTAAGCCTCTGCACAAACACCGAGACATGCAAGACAACCGCCAACTTGGCTGTCATGCGATATTAGCCGTATATTTCTTGGCAAAAAGTTGGGCGTGTGCTGCTGCTGCTGGACCAGCAAAAAGCGAGAAAATAAAGACCCGACCTGGCCATAAGCAGGGGCTAAAAAGAGGTAAAAACTGAGAGCTGGGAGCCAAAGAGCTAAGCACGTTTAATTGGCACGCGCCAAGCTCGGCGCTCGAGTCGAATGTCTTACTTGTGAGTGCACTACTTCGTCGGGATACATATGTATCTGCAGCACAATGCCCGTATCTGTGTTACGGTTCGGCTAACCCAAAATTATTAAACGCCATTTGACCTTAGGCAGCTTGTTTTCCGATTTTCCGCGAGCGGGGGGCAAACGGGTTTGAGGGTGTGTGGGGCCATTTGCAAAGTGTTTGACTTAACGGTGCTTTAAGTAGCTTTTGTATTCGGCCAAGTTGAGTGCGGTCAGTTTTTTGTTGTTGTGTTTTTGTTGTTCTTTGTTTTTGTTTTTATCTCAATTTTTGCGCGCTTTTCATGTTTGCTTTGCGGTTTTTCATTCGCGTTCCTTAATTTTGTGTGTGTTGCCTTTGCATAATAGATTTTGTCGCTGTCGATGATTGCCAGCTGCGGTCGAGCAGCAGCCACCATAAATTTTTGTTTTATTTTTTGTGCTGTTTTATATGTATTTTTTTTTCCAACCTCTTACCTTTTTTTCAACTGTCAGCAACAATTGGTCAAGCCAAAAAAACAGAGTTCCCTTCTTGGTTTTTATTGTGACTCACTTTTGGGCGTTTCATGTTTTTCCTTATTTAATGTCATATTTCATAATTCGTTTTTTTTTTAGGCATGATAGAGTTAACAAAAAAGGTAATAAATAAGGTAGTATACTTTATTTATTGTATCGAATCATTTTTGTTCCTATTGAATTTAAATAATATACATACAAATGGTTTTAAATTCATTTAATATACCTTTAATATTCCTTTTTATTAAATTTCCCCCGCTTACTTATCTTAAATTCCTAAACAAACTTCCTTATCCTAGACATTGCTTACCGCTTGTGTATAATGTGCTTCAGTTAGCCACTCAAGTAGATAATTTATCTAATAGTGACACGTCCCGAAACTAGTGAAGAACATGCTACAAAAAACACTTAAACCAAAAACGGGATAAACTGTCGTTAACCAAGATGTGAGCACCCTTTTCCTGGGTTCCCCTAACTCTCTTTGCCATAAACACAAGCCTGAATACTTTTGGTCGCAAAAGCGCTTAGTCATCAGGCAAGCTAGCTACCAACCCTAAAAGCCTAAAAATGCGAGGCGCAAACAACCCCGACGAAAAATTCCTAAATACCAAAAGAGCTTTTCCGTACCAAAGGACAAAAAGCGGGCCGTGGGAGGGATGGTGAGAGGGAGAAGGAGCCCTTTTGTTTTGGGAGAGGATTAAGCCTCCAACAGCATCCCAGCATCCTAGCATCACAGCATCCCAGCACATACAACACATACCTCACATATCCCATTCCAATTGGCACCCAACAAAGGGTGCAATGACAGCAGTTGTTCCTAATAAGTGATGGGAAAGGTACTACTCTCTTTATTGAAAGTGTACCATTATTCACAATGCAAAGTTAAAGATAATTTATGGAATTTACTACTTAGATACACCATTATCAGAAGATAATCCTCTATAGATACTTCCCAAAACTGATAAGATAAATGATACATAGTCTTATGATAAGTTTTACCCTTATTCAAATTCCATTGGTACAAAATAAGACAAATAAAATAGTACCTAGTACCCACCTATAGATACCTTTCACCACTGACCTAACCTCAATTCTTGGCCTCTTCGTTTTGGCCCGCAAATTCGCATCATTTCGCCCTGGCTCTCTCTCTGTTCGCTTTGTTTTCGCTGTAGCCAACACAGCTGTTTTTTGCGCTGCTAGGCGTTGTTTTCGCTGCCGGCGTCGCTGTCGCTCTTGACATTTTGAACCATTTTGTTTTGCTCAGCAACTTCGTTGGGAAGCCTCTTTGCCGAGGCTAACGGTAAATAGGCGGCATAATGGCGGCAAAAATGGCGACTCCTGCCGCATCCTGCCTGGCAACAACAAAGCACAGCTGACTGCTGCGCAGAAAAAAGAGAGAGGCCAATGAGGGAGGGAGAGACAGAGAGGCTCCGATTAACCGCAAGTTTTTGCACTCCTCTGCTTTTTTGTACAGCCTATCCCAAAGGAGGGAGGAGGTGGGTGGTGGGGAGTGAGAATGGGCGGCCAAAGAGGGCAGGCGGATAGGTGGTTGCGCCTCTGCTTTCATCATCATCATTTGCATCTCGATTTGTGTTTGGCCTGTTGCCAAGCTGATTTATATATACAGCGAGCTTTTTTTATGCCCAGCTATATATGCGCTTTGATTTTTTATTTTTCTCTCTTTCCCTGTGGTTTTTCCCTTCTTTTTTTATTGCATTTTTTGTTGTTATGGTTTTGCCTTTACATTGACCGTGAATCTTTTTTGCTTGGGTTCGATTTTCCTTGGCTTTTCTCATGGAAATTGGTTTTTATTAAACTTGAATCTCTTGTAATTGTTTTCATTTAATTTAAGTTGTTGCTCTCCGACTGTTTTTATAGTTTTTACTGCATGGTTTTTTATGAGTTTACTTCCTTCATAAATTTTGGCATAAACTCTTTTTGATGATCTGCCCCAAAAAAAACAGCTGTGACCCATTATAGATTCGGAAATCGGAGTATTATTTGCTCATAAAAGTTTGAAAGTAGTTTGCCAGCTGAATACTTTTGGCACCACATGGGAAATACATTAAATACAGTTTTTAAAGCTTTGGATATAAATCTTCCATTTGGACATAGACCATGGTCGTCATCAGTATCCGTTTGCTGACAGATCTTAACTCTAAGCAATCTCTGTGAGTAATTACTTACAAAAGAGATACATAAATTAAATACTTGAATACTAGAATTAAAATACCTTTTGAAAATGATTTTCCAACTATTCAATTTCCCCCTTTTGCATCTCTGATTTGTTTACAAACATTTAACACCGTTCAGCGCAATGAACTTTACACGTTTTTCAAGTTTAAATGGCCGCCAGGCAGGCACTTTGCCTAATAAGAAAAAATCACCTGAATGCTGCGAGCACATAAACTTGACACTTTGGAGGCACTATAAAAAAAAAAACGCGCGACACACCACCTGTGTGTGTCTGTGTCTGTCTGCTGCTCCTGCCAGGATCTACCTAAGTTGGCTTTTGATTAAGTCTCCGCCGGGGCCGTGCTAAATTGTTTGCATTGAGGCGTTCGTTCGGGGTTAAGTTGGGGGCGGGACCAGGGATAGTCTAGCGTCCTAGCGCCAAAACGTGCTCAAGTTTTTGTTATGAAATTGAGCCTAGACAAGCCAACGCAAATGCCACCTATCCACCTATCCATCCTTGACAACTCGACAACTCCTTTTCAACAGCCGAGGACAAAGGAACTTGGGCGACGACGCGCTCAGGGCAAAAGTGGAAAAGGATATGTATCAAAAGGCGGAAAACTAAGAACAGGATATACCAACTCCTCTTCACAGAGGGGGACACAGAAAAACAGAGACGACAGACGGCAGCATACACCTGGCTACTTGTTATAATTGGCAAGGTGGCAAATGCTCCAGACATTACCAGTTTAACTTTAACATGAGCTATGCTCTCAAAGGAAGATTTATTGCTGTGTTTCCCCAGAGGTAAAATCTTTAATTCAGAAAGAAATAAGAACAAAACTGATATATTACCTTTTCAATTGTGACTAATTCGATTGCAGAGAACCCCTTCCTAACACCCCTATTTTCTTGAGTATCCATTTCCCACTTCTTTGGTAAACAAATCAAATGCGATTACTAAATGTGCAAACAAAGTGCCAAACGACAATTAAATCAACAAATAAGCTTGTGTAATTGTGTACGCCAAAGGCAGAGTCAGGCAGTCAGTCAGTCAGTCCGTCGGTGGGTGGATTCGGTAGTTCGATGGCTCAGCGGTTTCCATGTGGGGGGGCAGCAGATTGGTGGGATCGAGTGGCGATAACCCTTCGGGCACGCCGGCTCCGAGTGGTTGTGGGTGACGCAGCGAAGACAGGCAGTCTGGCCCGGCCGCATATGTAATTTCCATTCAGTTTTAATAACTTTTTGCCCGCGCGCGCTGTTGAGACGTGCAGTTTGCCGTTTTGTGGCTACAGTTTTTACGTTTACGTTTTTTTTTCCTCTCTTTTTTTTAATTATATTAATTGCGTTGCATCTGATCGAATGCTGCTGGCTGGCTGGCCGCGTACAGTTTTATTTATTGTTTAATTGTAATTTTCGCATTTACGTTGTTAATTGCAGCTTGGGCGCTGTGAGGAGATTTGGTTTAATTAACTGCTAAATGCCTTTTCCTTGTTCTAAAGAAATATGGCTAAATTTAATGGCCAACTACTTGGGAGTATAGGTTTTTTAATGGTATGAAGTTTAAGTTATTACAACCTTTAAATATTTATTATGCATTTAAGTTGTGATCTAAGTGGATTCTTTCCAAAAATAGTTTCCAATTTCCATTTTGCGTTTCTTACAGAATTTTTATATTTATTGTAGCTCCTTTTTTTTAGCTGATTCAGCCAGTTATATTTTACTGTCGTTTTTCCCAGCCATGTTTATATGTTTTACCCGGACACAAAACACATGCTCACCATTTTTCCATTCCCTTAGAGGGAAAGTACTTTGAGAAAAACCCCTGAAAAAAAATATGCAAACAAACTGCCAAAGACCAAAGACTTGTGTTTCGTCGTTCAGTTTCCTGACAATCGATGTGCACATCGTATAAGTTCCTTTGGAAAAGTGTCTTGTGCCTGATTTTCCTTTTGGCTTTTTATAGCCTTTTAAGCTGCGTTTTCCCTTTTGTTGTTTGGGAGTGAAGAGAGGAAATTGAAAAATTGCATTTGTCTGTCGTTGATAAAATATTGAGCAGAGCAGCAGCTTGCACATTCTATGGAGCTTTAGCTGGGCTGTCGTGATAAGCGTTTGAGCTATTTTCAGAAAACGCTCTCATGGAGATTGGCAAGGGATTGGAAATCTGTTGAGGGAATTTCGGAATTCTATTCAGTTGTCCCTCAAAAAGAGGTTCCTCATTCTTTAAAGCCACTGCTGGGAAGCCAGTTGCAACGGCATTTAATTCCTAAAGTACTTAATTAAATTCCTGCATTATTTAGCTTTATTTTCATAGAATTACTTGCGTGTCTGCTGCTGGCCCCGTTTTGTTTTTAATTTAGTTTTTTTTTTTTTATTATTATGCACACGCATTTAGCGCTGACCTTGCTTGAAAAAGATTGCAAAGTATTTTTTTATCGCAAACATAACTGGACTGGAGTTGCATCATCAAAGCGTAGAATTAGAATTGACGATGATATAGGGTTTAATCTCAGAACTTGACCTCAGGCTTTGTCATGAATTATTTTAAGTAAAATTTCTTGAATTCTTCTCACGATTTCGATCACATATCTAAGCCTGTTAAGTCATCAAACAAAGAGACTTTCTTTTTGTGTTTTTCTTTTTTTTTTTTCGAGGTATTACGCAAGTTCATTAAATTTGTGAAGATCAAAGAATCATCCTTACATTTCAACAGAACTTTCTCCTTCTCTTTGAATGAATCATTCTGTGACTTTCCCAATTGCCAAATTTGTCAACAGCTTCCGCATGTGTAGAGTACCGTTCTCTTTAGGATATATCTCTTTTTTTTGTTTTTGTTACAAACTTCTCGCATTCCACAAATGGCTAATTAGCGGCTTGCCAAAATTGGTATCTCTAACAGCAGTGGTAGGGGATATATGGTCATAAAGCGCACACATAGATCGACACCTGATTGACATTCAATTCAATGTGAGATAAAAAAAAAAAAAAGAAAAAAACTTGATCGAATTGCATAAACCCCAAAAAGGCATTACAAATATATTGATCTTGTGTTGGACTTATATAGCGAAGTTTGTATTCTTTATCAGGAGAACTTCACAGATGCTTTAGTGATGATTATTTCCCGAATTCTCTAACAATTTCCTGAAGAGCCTTTTAATTAGTCACTTGCCTTGGGGCGTGTACCGTTCATCCAGCTGGTTGCCTAATTAAAACGAGGTGACAGACGACAGACGGACGAACTCACTTGAAATGTGAGTTGACCAACCAAATTAGTAATCTCGCCTCGTGACAGACGACAAATCGCCTTAAATGTACGACTTTAAATGTAATTTTTGTGGGATTTTTTTTTTTTTTTTTTTNTTTGTATTTGCTCATTATGGCTTTTTGTGTTGCTTCCTCTTCGTGTGTGGGCGTTTTTTTTCGTTGTAACTGTAAATTGAGGTTTTCCTTTTTGGCCAAATTATTCAGGTCTCCTTCGCCGACATGTATTTCATGTTGTAATCCTCAGCTTTGCTTAACCTCCACATGGAGTTCGCATGTGGAGTATTCCTTTGTTCTGTCCTCTTAAGCTTGTTTTGAGTCTTTGCTTCTTTTTTCTTCTGTTTTTTAATTTAAAATTAAATATTCATCAATAAATGTCAATGTCAAATTGAAGTTGCCGCTTGTTTCGAGAGGGTCTTGAGATTTTGGCAGAAGATATTGCAGTTTGCTGAAAGATTTAACAGAGAGGAGTTTTGATGGGAATGAAACATGAGATTGGGTGAGAAATTCCTTGAGAGATTTATACGTAAAGATATAGATTTTGTGCTGGAAAGGGTTTTTTGAGTCAGCTACAATTTAAGAGTCATTTCTTCTTTTAAAAAATGCTTGAAATACTAAGATTATAATAATATCATAAATATAGCAACTAATTTAATGAAATAACTTTAAATTCCTTGTCAGCCGCAACTTCCTTCCTTTAACTCCGATCTGTTCTATAGCTTCCTCTCCCTGCTGATATCTGATTAATCCAATATTCTGGCCAACCATTTCCCATTCCGTTCCACTGACCAACTTATGGAGCTCGCACTTTGCAAACTCGTTTCGCCGTCGATCTGAAGTGCGACGCAATTGTTGGAGATACGATTACGGGTACCCGTACGTACTCGTAGTACTCGTATTTATTCATACTTTGTGCAGTGCAGCCACAGCGGTGACTCTAGTATATTTTTATGTGTAGTTTTTTTTTTCCTCTATTTTTTTTTTTCTTTATTTCCATTAAGCCAGCAGCACTTCAAGGTTATAATGAGCAACATATGCTGCGGGTACACGGGGTACGAGTCTGCCAGCAAAACTGCAACTGCAACTGCAACTGCAATCAACTGCAAAAGGCACAACTAAAAATGCATTTCAACGCTGCCGACTGCCGACGACGACGACGATTTGTGTGTTCTTTTGTGCGGCAACTAAAGCGAGGCATTTTTTCATTTTTCACGTTTTTCCGAGCTGTTCTTGAGGCTTTTTCTAAGGCGTTCTGCTTAGTTAAACTCTGGCCGTTGTTTGTCGTTGCCTGATTGATGTTTGTCAGCTGTTCAGCTGTTCAGCGGTTGCTGTGCTGCCCAGCGGCCTTAGAAATGGTTGCAACATCGCCTCTAGAACCGATGGAAAAATTAAAGTGAATTATACACATAATTGCGCTTTTTTTTGCGCTTTGTTTTGGCCCAGCATCTGCTGGCGAGCGAGACTCTGGTACTCGTAATTCAATTAAACATTTTCCACATATTGTCGCCCGTAAGGAGTATATATAAAAAACTAATACTGCAGCGGCTCGAATAAAAAACAATGCTCCTAACAATTGGTCACGTTTCGTCACCAACAACACTAACAACAACTGGCCGTAGTACTTACTAACAACAATTGCCTGGCCCGCATTGAGTTGTGATCATAAAAATTGCTGAGGTGCCATAAACGATTCTGCATGGCTGCTGAAGTTGTTCGGGGACCCAACCCCCTCATAGTGATGTCCGCAAAAAGAGTGATTTTAGCAGTGACTTTTGTATCTTTTACTAAATGAAAAAATATATATAGGGATTTCTGCTTTAAATCATTCGAATTCCTAATTAGTTTACTATCATGAATCTATAAAATTTCCCTAATTTGCTACTTTTATATAATTAGCACTTGTATTTCCCTTATAAACCATTTAAGAACTTTAATCCCACATATAAAATAAATTAAGTTAGAATCACTGACCCTGGTTTATCATCTCTTAAAAGTGTAAATCCATAAGAATACCATAAATCCCTTTAATCATTATTAAAAGGCGTTAATTTTATTAACTTTTAATTGGTTATTTCTGTCAGGGAGCTACACAAATTAGCGCAACAAAATGATTTAATTAAAGCTTTTAGCGTAACAATACAAAATTTCATAAATTATGTTCTAAGATTTCCGAGAGATAACATTGTTATATCAAGTCACCGTTTAGGATAGCTTCAAGCTTGACTTGATCACAGATAAAAATCGCACTGTAGCTAGGTTCGCCGACTTCACAGTTTAAGAAACTGATACGGCAAATGATTTATATGCCAGCACCGATTGGAAGTATATGTATATATATGCATATATATGTGTGTATAGCTCATATGCAAATGCGAAAGCAAACGAAATGTGTTGGTAAATGATTTTCCACACAATTTGCAATTAGTAATAACATTTTTTATCTGTCTTCGGCTTTGGCTATAGCTCGTCAGTTTCATCATAAAGGCAATGCAGAGAGAGAATAAATATTTAAATATTAAATAGGGAGTATAGCTCCTAAATTATTATTTATTCTAGGCATAAAAAGTCCTAACTATACTCAGAGATAAATAAGGCTTAGTTAAGTAATCTTTAACTAAGATGAAGATACTTAAACTCCGAATATCTTTACCCTATTTCTAGGCCACACTTTAAAGCCCAGTTTGCTATGCCAAAATATTAACTTTATGACCGATTTGTAGGCAATTTCTCGCTGTGTAACCAGCATCGACATGGCATGGCTAGTTATATAAGTTGGCCAGGCAGCAGCAGGTAATGATCCCTGCCGTGTTGGCTTCGCTTCGTTTCTGAAGCTGAAGCTGGCAGATTTTCAAGGTTAAAAAGCGACGATGGCGCGCGGTGAGCGCACGTGAGTCTTGCCTCAGCTGCTGCTGCTGCTGCTGCTGCTGGCCAGCAAACTAGTTTCAAATGCCTGGCAGTAACTTACAGATACAGATACAGATACACATGGCTAAGGCTTCGGCAAGGAGTGGCTCTTGGCTTGGCTCTCGGCTTGGACCCGCAATTAAATACAGATTTTTTGCGCTCTTGCAACTGCAACTGCCACAGCTGTGGGCTCGTTTTCGATTCGTTTCGAGTTCAAGGCTATTGGGTCAAATTGCAAATTAGTTGCCGCCGCCGTCTGCAGGTTGACAGTGAGTGACATTATTGTAGATACATGCATGCAGACTCTGCAGGCTGACCACCAATGGTCAGATGGATAGATGCATTGCCCCTGCGGTCAGTTCAATTATATTATCGTATCTGTAAGATACTCCTCTGTTGGCTGCTGCTGGCGATTTGTTTAAATCTTGCATTACAATCAATCAGCTGTCGCTGGGCCAATGGCTTTTATTTTCTAAGTAAATAAACATTAAGAAATCTTACAGATGAAAATGTACACACCACTAATAGGGGGAGCTGCTGCTGCTCCTTTGCAATTTATGCGCATATCAAGTGGCCAAGCTTAGCAGCGCATTTACCTATCAACGCTTTTGTTGCTTTCGATTTGCATGAAATTGCAAAAAAAAACGTAAAAAGAATCAAGAATAATAATACTGCAGGCGGGGGAAGTGAAATACTGAAGATACAGATACTTTTCGCATGTGTTATTACATGCATAAATGATGCTAAGAGCTGTGAGATCTTGTTTGCTGGCAGCTACAGATACTTTTCAAGTTGGGGCCACTCTCAAGTAGATTTTGGCTGGAAGCATTATGATACGCTCTTGGCGTTTGTTTGCTAAAAGCTATAACTCAGACTCAGATACATATGTGTGAGTGTGTTGAAGGTACTTAACGCTGAAAACAAGTGTTTGAGTTTGTACATTGATATGTATCAGATTGGAATAAATATCTGTGGTGTGGGGTCTCAAGTGAGCTCAGAAGCTTAATATGGTTTTTTAATTATTTTTTACTTGGTAAAAAGGCACATTTTGTAAACCATTTTATAGCCCAATAAGCCATATTACTTAATTAAGGCCACATTAAGTTTTTGCCAAGCTCTAGATATTTGCGAATTTATCTTAAAAAGGGCATTTTGTGGAGTGTTACTCGAGCATATGAAGATATTCCATTTTAATGTGCGGCTGCATCAGGTGGGCGCTACCTGAGATTGTTTTTTATGGGCGACTTTATGATCGGAGAGGACTCTTGCCGTAATTATTGCAGGTTTTTTCTGTATTTTTTACACTCAGTCAGTCGGCTAAGTGGCAGTTGGCAAGACAATGGGCCCAGACAAAAGCCCCCGCCCGACCTTAGACACTTCCCTACATTGTCACTGACTCAAGTCGACGGACTGACGCTGCCACCAGACGCAACCCAATGCCGCCTTTGTTTACCTCCAAGCCATCCCCCCATTGTTGGCTGATCTTTGTATCGAGAACATAAGTACAGAGTGCATCCAAAGGGTGAACCAATTAAAACTATTAAGTAGGCTTAATTTAAGTAAATTAATTAATGAATATGTATGTCGATTTCCCACTGTAATGTAATTAAATCATTTCCTTTTCCCCTCTCTGTCATTGCAGCCCCTCAAATCTTCCAGTATCCGCCGCCGCAGAGTCCCTCCTGCAATTACACAGGCGGCGATATATTCTTTCCCCACGGCCACCCCAATCCGCACCCGCGCACACCCCGCACCAGCGTGAGCTTCTCCTCCGGCGAGGAGTACAACTTCTATCGACAGCAGCAGCAGCAGCAGCAGGCGCAACAGCAGCCACATTTGCCCTATCCGGCGCCATCGACACCACAACCGATGCCACCGCAGCCGCCGCAGTCAGCGCCGGCGATGCACTGCAGCCACAGCTTCCCACAACAGTCGCCCCACCTGCTGCATCCCGGCTATGGGCCCTACTATGCCACCTATACGCCGCCTCCCACGCCGAACACGGCCAGTGCTGGCACCTCGACCTCCTCGGCGGCCTTTGGCTGGCACAATCATGTCCATAGCCCTGCGCTGGCGTCCACACCACTGGCGCCCAAGATGCGTCTGCAGCGGAGCCAGTCTGATGCGGCCAGACGGTGAGTACAGATACAGATGCAGATACTGATGAAGGGTGTGGTGTGTGGTATCCAAGGATTTTGGGAAATTAATCGCAAGTGAAAACAAGTTCGATTAGCCTATAAATCCTTGACAGCTCAGAGCAATAACGTTTGGGTTACGTGGGATTATATATAGATTCATTTGCAAGGCAGATTTTATAAGGAAATTAACAATAACCTTTGAAATTTATTTATACAATATTACCTTAAAGATAATATGTAATAATATGCATTAAATTAAAGATTACTTTGGATAAATTGCTTATGGAACATACCCCTAAGAAATTGCTTTTTATATCCTATCGAAATTTTTATCACATGATATCTTAAGTTCATTTAATTTTAATACTTATTAAATTAAAGACATCATGCGTCAATTATTTAGGGTTTTATCTACTTAAAATTTCATAATAGATAATACTGAATATTAAAACAATTGCCTCTTTAAATCCTCATATAACATTGTCTAATAATTTATATATTTAAATATGTTCAAATCAAAAAGGAGAACCAAGAATCCACAGATTAAGAAATATTTTAAAATATATAAAGCAAGACACATTCTCCTCGGAATCCGATTCCCTTTTCAATTCCCATGACACAAAGCAAAAGTATATTTTTATTAATTAATGAAATCGCCAAGTTGTCGTTGGATTATTATATGCATTTGCATATAGTATACCCGAACCCACGACGCCTGATAATTGCTCATGACGTTCCCATACACACACACATATATAGTATATAGTATGCAGCGATATTTATAGTGCGTCCCATTATGCGTCTTCTCTTCCCACCACCAGCAAGCGATTGACCTCGACGGGCGAGGATGAGCGCGAGTATCAGAGCGACCATGAGGCCAGTTGGGAGTTTGAGTTTGATGATCGCTACGACAATTTTACGGCCGGACGGGAGCGTTTGCAGGAGTTCAATGGACGTATTCCGCCCCGAAAGAAGAAGAACAGCCATAGTCATAGTCACAGTCACAGCAGCAGCAGCGGCAGCAGCGGCAGCAACAACAATGCCAACAACAGTAACAACAACAGCAGCAATATTAATAATCCCATCAGCCAAAACATCAAGCAAGCCAACACCTCCAATGCGGAGAGTAGCAACAGCAGCAGCAGTTGCAGCCACAACAGTCACAGCCAGCAGCAGCGGCAGGTGGAGCGGGAGCAACAGAGGACCCGGGCGGAGAAGAAGGTAAGGAATTACTTAATTAATCCACTTATTAAATATAAATTTAAAGGAATTACAATAGATCCATTGACTTAATATAGTTTTTCCATTAAATACTACTCCAGGAACCATCTTAAACTAGTTTCCAGCTCCTCCAAGCAATTATAATACCATCAGCAGTCCAAGTTGGGGAGTTCATTAACTCGGAGGCATGCAGAAACATCTGCTAGGCAGGCAGGCAGGCAGGCATGCTCCTACTCCTCCTCACTCTCAATCTCCTCGCCATCCCTGGCACGTGGCAAACATTTTTCAAAGGCAAAAAAGGGCTAAAAATATCTACCTTCCCCAAAGCAATGACAAATTGCCACACGCGAAAGATGGAGAGTTGCAAATATCCAGCAGATACATAGATACATATACATACATATATCCAACGAAGAGTGCATATAACACTTTTGCACATGCTAAATGTGTGATAAAAATTAATTGCGCAGCGGAGGAAAGAGTCAGTCAGTCAGTCAGTCGTTCTTGTTGTCACTCCTGTCCTCCTCCTCCTCGTCGCGCTTTATGTTAATCATGGCAGGCGCCGCCTGCTTTTCTATATATATATATATATGAGGAGGCTATATAGTTATAAGTCGGGCCTTTGAGCTCACACTTTTTATGCGTCGCGTTTTCTTTTAGTTTTTCTAGTTTCTTGCCTGCGCAATTTAAAGAAATGCAAACTTGAAGAAATTCAATCGCAAATCGCATGACACACACACACGACTCTGAATCAGAGACACTGAGACACTTGCAGTTTCCCCCCCAGTTCAGTCGCATAATTTATTATTATTTTTATTCGTTTCTTATCGCCAAAACGCGCTTTGTGGGGGCTCATCCTTGGGGAGGCAGCGATCGGGAAGCTTACGCGGCTCACTGGGATTCGACCTTATCCGAGACTAACACTCTGTCAGCTGCTGAATGAGAGCGTGAGAAATTCCATAATCAGTCATACGTAGGCCCCGCGTCTATATATTACAGATATGGCTGGCAGAGGCCTGGAATTATACTCTTTTAACACGCACTTTTTATATAAACTGATAAATTAACAAAGCTAGCATTTAATTAAAGATTTCCCCTAATTAGAGCATTGATTTCACATCTATAAGGATGTATCTGTGACATTTCTGCATCCACTACTCATCCCCTAAATGAAATACCCAAAAATATTGACACATGTTCGATGGTCTTTCACATACCATTAACCGCAAAGGTCCTAACAAAATATAGCAAATGAAAATTCGGTGGAAAAACCACAGAAAATCTGGAATTTGCATAATAAATGTGTGTGTGCGTGGGGTCGGTGGGATTTTGTTGGTGGTTGCAACAGTTCCACGCAGCCGACACAACCATCGAAGCGTGGATTATTGGACAAATAAATGGTGTAAATTATATAACCATTGTTCCAGGGGGGAGTCAGAGTCAAGTGCGTTATATAGAAAAATAATTACACCATTGACCGGACCAAAGTTGACCGCCCATTTGGGTCAGACCACACCACAGTGGTGAAGTTCATCCGCTGGGCCAGAGTCAATAGTTTCGCTTGATTTACGCTACGAGCGGGATTTTTAGAGGGTGGTTTCGGCCACGTGTGTGGTTTTTAGATACTTATTTTATGCCACACAGGGGAGCCATAGGTTGAAATGAGAACACGACGGCCTAGAATGCAAATTAATATTAAATTAATAGGGGTTGTCAACAGTTTGGGATTTATAGAACACTTATTATATAGATATGTCTTTAGATCTTTAATTTCTCATCATAAGAAAAGCATTCTTAACTTGTTATCCTTTCCTTCCAGAGCTTCACCTGGCCAACCGTGGTGACTGTCTTCGTTTTGGCCATGGGATGCGGCTTTTTTGCGGCCCGATGAAACCGCCCAACGCGGGAGACGGAAAAGTCGGAGACGTGTGTAATCGAATGATCTATAGTGAAATCAGTTAGCTCTTAAGAAATGTATGCCGATCGATCTACATATATACGCTAAGGATATATAGTGCAACGAATTTATTGAACAGCAGAAAGTCATTAATTCGTAAACCGATTGTTATATATACACATGAACCGATGATAGGCCTATAATTAAGAAGGTTGACGGGACACAAGAACAATATATTTGTATTCTATCTGTCTATGGTAATTGCATTTTGTAAGTACATATATCTAAAAAGCGTAAACGAAACAGTGCTTTCCTCAAAGTAAACAATTCAAACTGCTCAAAGTAATATGAAAACTCTTAGAGACTGGCAAGAGACTCAAAAAAAAAACACACACTTATTTTTGTACAACTTTTTGAACAAACGCAAAGAAGAAAAGAAAGAGAGAGATATTTACAATTAAAAATTAAACAAGTACAAAATAAGGGACAGCAAGCTACTGCCAATTTTTGAGATACTTTTGAATGATCTTTGTTTTTTTTTTTGCATTTAATCATTTCCACACATGCATTTTCTTCCACAACAAAAATTGTATCTATAATGTAGAAAAAAAAAATAATAAACCGCAATTTCAATGTCTTCGCATTTGTAATTCCGAATTGCAAGCAAAACAAATATATAAGAAAAATATATTTTAAATATATGTTTAACTAGTAGAATTTTTGTAAATCTAAGCCAAGCCCCCATAAGAAAACACACACACCTAGCTTTAATTGTTAAAACAAACAAAAAAAAAGCACAAAAAGATACAAAAAAAATATGAATGAAAAGAAAATGAAATTAAATTAATTTTGTATATAGTTTTTATGCCATTTTTGTGATGTTTTGTGTCTACGGTTTATATGTCGTGTTATTTTTTAGTTAAATTTCTTATGATTTATGTTTAATTGTAATTTTTTTTATGATTTGTCATTGTGTTTGTTCATCATCATCTTCAAATTGGTCTCACAATTTTTGTAGTTCTAAGCTCCAAACACACGCCCAGAGGAAGTTGGATGGCAAAAACCCTTTGAGATTTGGTCAGGAAACAACGAGATAGATGGTTTTCCCACAGTCTTTTTTTGAAATGCGCACCATAAATGATCTCTCACAAAATGGAAATTAATGGAAATTGATCTCCGCTCAGCTAGCCAAAGTAAAAAACAAAAAAAAAAAAAGAAATGAAAATGAAAAGGAAAAGCTGCCAAACTTCAATAATTGTGTGTTTGCTTCGAATTTCCCAGGGCGTTTCCAATGCTAATCGAATACCGTGTGACATGAAAGCGACGACAACATAGCGAAACAGAGAGAGTGTAAGAGTTAATCAAAATCAAAAAGAAACAGAAAAAACAATTCCCAAAAATCGCATTGATCTCATGGATTTATACAATATACAGATAATACAATCAAACGTTTTTTTACAATGAGAAATAATATGTTATGTGGAGAAGAAGCGGGAGAACAGCGTGAAAAGTTAAGCAGAGAAACCGAAAAAACAAAAATATGAAACGAAAGGTTTTTTGTTAGTGTTAAGTTCGCCAAGCGTTTTAGTTTTACATTCTAAAAGGAGTTTAAGTTTTTGGTTTAGTGAGTTTTTTCAGCGAGTTTGTAATTGTATATATATTATAAAGCAATATTATTTTTGTCTAGCCTAAGTGTCCCCCCCAACAACAACAACAACCCACAAATTCAAGCCAAGCCAAGCCAGTCCCCATCCCAGCCAAAACCCAGACAATAGAACATTTCTCTCTCGTACATATTGTATTGAATCATACATTTTATTACCATAAAAAAGCATACACAAACACACGCTCACACACACAACTACATATACAACCAAAACCCAATGAAAAATTATTTTTGTAAATTTGTTTGCATCAAGTGAATCGGGGATATGTGAGCTTCGACTTCATACCCGGTTCATTGCTAATTAGTTTTCACAATGATCTCGGTAAAGTTTTGTGGCCTTGCGCCCAATAGTTGACGAAAAATCGACTTTTGGTTTGCCATAAATACTCGAAATAAACAAAAAAAGAAAAGTTAAAGAACAAAACATAAAACGAAGCAAAAGGAACAAATGAAAAAATCAGAGAATGAAAAAACACACCATAACAAAATTTGATAGTTACTTTTGACCCAATGCGACTTAATCCGTTTTTAAATTTAAGTATCGTTACTTGTATCGACGACCTTTTTTGTATATATACACACATATATATATAGTGAGAGAATCAGAGAATCAAATGCCATTTGTTGTTTAGAATTTTTGTTTGGTGCCAAAACAGTGACACGACGACGACGTACGTGTATTCGCATATTATTATACAACACAATACATACATACAACATATATCGTAACTTCGATCCTAAGTTTTTGATACAGAATTTGGTCAATTCGATTTAAGAGTTCTAAGCATTTTTCTGTTTCTGTTTTATATGTACGTATGTTCGAAAGCAGACGATCACACTTTGTTTAACTTGTACATTTTATACATTATGCTGTAATATTTTAATATACATATATAAATATCATTAATGATCTCATGAATATGTTCATAAGACAGCAAAAAATTATATATATATTATAATACATCTATGTGTAAATGAAATAAAACGCGCATAAATATCATGTAAGATTTACAGAGAAAAAAACAACACAAAAACAAAATAAAAAAATTTGAAAAATAAATAAAAAAATATACAAATTTTAAATGAAGTTTTTCAATTTGTAAGGCATGGGTTTCATTACTAAAAAATAAGAGGGGATAGAAAATAAGGTGAGTATGTATGTAGATTACTTACATATGTATGATTATTTCGAGTTTTGAAAATATTAATTAAAGGCCTTTGGAATACACATATTTGAGCTCTTCTGGGCAGAATTTCTTTGCTAAAAATCGTATGATCGCCAAATGCCATGTTTTTTCCAACTTGCCTTTAAAATCTGTATTAACTATTATTCAAATATTGAATAAAAATAAGAAAACAAAAAGTACTAACTTTTTCAAAATTCTGTAAGGGGTAACATCATGAAAATTGTCAAAAATTCGAAAAATTAATTTCTGTTTTTACCTTTAAACTTAATATGCAGATTTATAAATCTTATTAAAGCTAGCACTGCAACGCTTTCCGAATGGGAATTAATGCCTTTTTAGGTCTGTTATGCTTATTTTTTGTTATGATTTGTCAAAAAAATGGCATATAAAAATATCGATTTTAAGAAGGCATATTTTTAGTTAGCCTAAACTTGTATTTCTACATTTTACACACTGTAGAATTCTACGTGTACATCTGTATTTTTGCTTGCCTACTTTTAGGCTGCAACGAAAGCCAAGATCACTGCAGATGCCTTGCTTGCTGGGTTTTCCTCTCATTTCCAAATGCAAAAACTACCCCTTCCTGGACTTCTTTGTTTTTTTTTAGGGGGTTGAGTGAGTGCGTGCGAAAGGACTCTTCCGCTCTGGCTGGCCACTTAAGCGGCGAATGAATGCCTGTAAACCAATTTGTAGTTTCTATTCCGTTTCTGTGGCCTCGGATTAAATGGCCATAATTGCTGCTCCTGCCGCCGGCGGCGGCGACACGCGACCTGGTAACGGGATACCTTCCAGGCCACCAAAAATGATGTGTTATTAACGGATTAAGCTGGCGATGACGATTATAATGGAAAACGGGCAGGCAATTATGTTAACCTGGTCACCCGAAAACCATAAGACGACGACGACGGCGGCAGTCATGACATCCGTTTCCGCCTTCAATCACGACGGCGCGGACACATGCAAGTGTCAATCAAAAACGACATATTAAATACGAAAGTGCTATTATTATTTTGAAGCCAAACGCGTGTGCGATTCGTTTATATGGATATCGTATAGCAGGCTCTTTAAGTCTATAAAAGGTTTTCAGTTTTGTAAAGACACTAATAAATAACCGCAGACTCTCTTTCTCATATCTCTTAGTTTATCGGTAATTAGTTTTTGTCTTTACACCTGCCAACAACAATAAACAAAAGGTGTTAGGATTATGTATCCTGTAACATACTGACAGAGTTTACTTGGAAAAGGAAGAATCTATCTCCTAAAACCTGCTAGATTATTACATTTATTTACGGCCAAAGATGGTGCCTTGGTTTTGGCAAATTGCCACAAATTAAACTTTATTAACTGCCAGCGGTTTTATAGTTGGAAGTAGGGTTTGTTAAGAGCTTTAAATATAATTTACATTTACATACAATATACAAAAGGCATTAAGATATATCTTTTATCCCTCCAAATTAACAATTTCATTTCTTCTTAAAATGTAAGAAAAACTATCAATTGAAATCACACAATTCCTCAACCATTTTTAATTAATTTAACTTTCCTTAAACACAATATTTTCATATGTTTTAATTAAATTGCAACCATACTTAACTATTCGCCACTTGAAAGCCACTTAAAAGTAATTCAATTATAAATAAAACTCAATGAGAGTGTAAGGCATCTGCTTATCATAGTTTTTAGCCACAAAAAGGAAGGGAGAAAGGATGGAAGAAAAAGTTAATTTCATTAAGGGCGCAAAATCTCCCTCAAACTCTCTGCTATGAGTTGGAGCTGGAGCTGCTACTCCTGCTTGGTTGTGTGAAATACATACACGTGCTGCATTAAATGCATTAAAAATTCATTACAAAATGTACACAGAGGACAGATATGTATGTACCTCCCTCTTCTTCCTTACCAAAGGATAAGTGGCTCCTGGAACATGAACACAAATGCAAGAAACTTGTCTCCCAAACCGCTTGAAGCTGAAGGTTACATGTGTTTTGTCGCAAAAGATATGCAGCACAGATATGTTTGAATTTAGTATTAGATATTTATTTATTTATTTATTGGCATACCTTCTTACATTACACAAAATAATTGTATATTATAATTGTAAATACTAAATTAGCTAGTAATAATCTAAGCCTTTAATAACCCAAGATATCTCTCTTACTTCTTGTTTAGTATTTTGTTTTCTAAATATCCACATTTACTTGCTCTGGGCATTTTCTTCCATTTAAACAGCCCAAACTTTTCTCATATCCAAAACTGATAAGTGTCCTTTCATCTAAAACTGGGAAAACACGAAAACACACAAGAACAAGACCACATATCCTCGTTGGAACAGGTTAAGAAGCATGGCAAACGGAAGGAAATAAACAATCTAATATATCTGTGAGCTGGGCTCGTAAATTTCCTTGGCCTGCGGGGCCATCAGTTGGATAACTCATAAGAGAGACAGGCAGGCAGCCAGGCAGCCAGGCGGCCATATATGGCGATCATAATCAACGTCTTTTGGCACTTTATTGACAAACTAATAAAAACCTAGAGAAAGAGAGAGAGAGCAAAGTGAAAGGATGTCCTGGCCATCACTCGGTGCAGATGGGATAGGAAACGATTAAAATCCCTGTACATGGCATACATAATAAAAAGGAAGCAGGACACGGGAGGAGAAGGGGGAGAACCCTTACTTGGCCTGGCCGTTGATGTGATGAGTAATTTGCTTTTGGCTTTTAATGTTGGCCAGTCGTCAGGCGTACACTTGGGACAAAAATGTTTACTCTGCTAATATAGATTTATTAGTTTTAAGAATAATTATAATTATGGGAAGCCTCAGAAAAAAGTAAATGCAATAAAGTATGTCAATTGAAATTAATCCCTTTTAATCTTTCTTTTATAATATTATTAAAAAGTCCACAAGTATTTATTTTACTTAAATAAACTCAATAAATTTAAAAACAACAAAAAAACCTTATTAAATGTAAATTCTTGTAAATTTTTCCCACTGCATCCGCTTGTCCAGACAACGCATAGTTGCAGGACACGGAAATTAGTGCGGAAACGCTTAGTAGTACGCTTTGCAATCTGTCAAAAAGCCAAAATGTAATAAATGAACGACCCCCAGTGATGGCAGGAAGGGTGGCCCGGCTGACTGGGGAGCCATCCGCATAATTCATACGACATGGCCAGGACGACAAAAGCCGCTGCTGACCAAGGACCAAGTACAAAGGCGCCGGCGGCGTATGCGGGGTACTGGGGGGGACTATCTTTTATGGCAGCCGAGATGCACCATATTTCATTACACGTTGATAAGTGGTCATTTATCCTGAAGCGACTGAAGCTGCGAGTTTAGTTCGGGGTTTCCTGCATGCCAACAGGCATTTCATAATAATTTGAACAACCTTTTTACGCCAACCTGCACCCGGAGAACGCCTTTGATTAAATATGAAATAGTTCCATATGCGGGATAGGACTTTGCATATCCTTTTAATATCAATGTGCACATATCTGTTGGAATACTTAGCCAGTATATATAAAGAGATAACGTATTGATCCGTTTTTCATTAGTATTCCTGTGTCCACATTTATTGAAATTTATTTAGAACAAGGTGGAAATTTAACTTTAAATTAAATTTAACTTGATATTGAAAATGCCGCAACTCTTGGCAACGATGAGCCTGATCCTGCTGATCCATGTTTAATTAATGGATCGGGATAGAATGGATTGATTGCCACGAATGCGGCACGCCAGTTGCATGTCCCTGGGCATGATGGTCACCCGCTTAGCGTGGATGGCGCACAGATTGGTGTCCTCGAAAAGACGCACTAAGAACGCCTCAGCCGCCTCCTGCCAGTCCGAAGAACAGAAAGTCCAGGTAATAAAAATAGGTAAACATATACAAAACCCTCTCACCTGTAAAGCACCGATGGCTGCCGACTGAAAGCGTAGATCGGATTTGAAATCCTGGGCGACTTCACGCACCAAGCGCTGGAACGGCAGCTTGCGGATGAGAAGCTCCGTGGACTTCTGGTAGCGACGGATCTCACGAAGAGAGACAGTTCCAGGGCGATAGCGATAAGGCTTCATCACCCCGGGAGTAGTATCTTTAGCGGTTTTTTTAGCAAGCTTTCTGGACAGTTCCTTACGCGGAGCCTTTCCTTCAGCCGACTTGCGAGCACTCTGCTTGGTACGAGCCATCTCTGTAGTTCAAAAAAATGTTTTATTACCCAATAAATGGTGAAATTTTAATTTTTAATTTGTGACAGTATTGGCAGACTCTCTACCCACTAATTCTAGTGTCTTTGGTATTGGTACATATGTATCTTCATATGTACATATGTATCTACATAGCTTTCTGTAACCACTTATTATCACTTTTTCCTATGTTAATTATAAACTTACTTATATTTTTAAGTACCAAATACAGCTTTAAGTCACTATTAATGCTACGACTTAATGCTGCCAATATACACCGAATTACAGGTAGAAGTTTACATACATATGTATATTTATATAAGCATAAATTACATCATTTACGTACATTTGTATGTATGAACGTTAAGTACATAATAACAATAATAATTGTAGTTCACTTACCGCTTATTTACATACATATGTATATATTACTTTTTTTTCACCAAAAACTGCCGCTTGACGAACGATGAGAACGGAACAAAGCCCAGTTTGGCAGATGTACAGTCTGAACTTAAATGTTAATAATATTGCCAAGAATTCTATACAGCATAATAGCCTATTCTCACTGCACATGTTCATATATTATGTTGAGCCAACACTTATTTATCGAAGAGCTTACAGAAAAAAATGTTATTTCAAAAGGTAATGTAATAAATTATTAAATAAAGTTATTATTATCATTATTATTATTAATAAAACATAAAAGTACCAAGAATATAAATATTTTAATGGTTCAAGGTGGAAGATACATTTTATGAATGCTTAACTTTTTAGCTTAATTGGTGAAAACAACCGAAAATATTGATATATATCTGAATATTTCTAAGCACTTCATTCTTCTGGTTCCCTTCTTTCCAAAACCTATTATTATCTTCTTGATATTATATATTATTTTTATTATGTTATTGATAAAACCATATTTTTATTTTTTTATTTTAATGTTATTGTGGAAACTACAATGCCAAATAAGCTAGAAATAAATCAAGAATCTTTGACAATGCCGTCCTTAAGAACGGGTAACAATATGGAACATTTTTAACATGAGGAAATCCTTGATATTGTAAAAGGAATAGATGGTAAAACAAATTATTATTATAAAGCGCTTGGATTAATTTTTAAATTGTTATTATAAAAAAAGCATTTGCCCGTATAGGGAAAAGTGAGTATGCGGAATACCCTAAATATGTTTTAATCACAGTAAGTTCGATAGATAAAGGTTTCACTGTTTCTTTCCATTCGTTTCATATTTTGTGGAAGCTACACAACTGTACTTATTAATTCTTTTGTTTTTCCTATTCTTTACTGCAAGGTTTTGTAGATTTTGAGGTATGTTAAAAAAAAAACATACATAAATGTTTAAATGTTAACCCTCTAGTGGATGTATCTAAACAATTTGCAGGATAGCTAACGAGTTTTTGAGCTACTTTCGCCGAACTTAGCAGAGACGTTAGAATCTTCTTATTGTGCACGTCAACATCGAGATTCTACTGATATAATCTTTCTGATGGAGGGGAAAAATGACGAGACTCCGGAAATACCTGAAATTTCAGGCAAGAAGACAGGCTTCGAGCGCGGCCTGAAGCCGTTGAAGATTATGGAAGTCACTGAATCTTCCGGCGTGTTGCAGTTCCAGATGAAGTGGGTCGGTTGCGACGAAATCGATATTGTGCCGGCCAGCGTGCCCAACGTTGTATGCCCAAATGTTGTCATACAATTTTTTGAGGAGCGTCTGGGATGGTGCGACACATCGAAGAGCATTTGAAGAATTTATACACTTACAATTTTAAATGTCTCATGTTTAATTAAATAATAAAAACTGGGATAAACTGAAGCTTTACTGTCTTTATTATTTATTTAAAGTTAAGAAGACAAGTTAGACATTTGTTATAGATATTTTTGACTAGGAAAAACCTTTTTTCGTAGGTAACGAGAAGGGATTTCAACAGTGGTGGTGGTATCAGAACTCGCGCTTATTCTGTTTAATGCCATTGCCCTTGGGCTGTTCCTCCATTAAATCCTCAGAGTGGCCATCGAGCCGGGCACACGGCGGCAGCTCGCTCTCCGGCAGGAAGGGCGTCTGCGTCCCAGTTGTGCCTATGACCAGCACATTGCGCCGAAAGTCAATAAGGCACTGATGACGCTTCAGCATATCCAGGCCCAGCAGCATGTCCATGGGCTGATGCTCCAGCACGGTGAAACTGGAGGCGAGATAATCCTTCTCGATCTGCAGCTGCACCATGTGAATCCGGCCAAGAATGGGCTGTGTGCCCACGCCCTTGGCTATGCCATTCCAGCGCGTGTCGATCAAGTGGTTGACGTGGCACCGCTCGGCGCACTCTTTGCTCATGATTGTTATCTGGGCGCCCGAGTCCACAAAGGCCTTCACCGGTACTCCATTCACCTTGCAGTTGATATAGAGCATGGTGACGGAGCCAAAGATTTCGGGACTGTACTCAATGGCGGCCGCCATGTTGTCCTGAATGTTCTTATTCCTAATCTCCTCGGCGATCAGACGCTGGGTGTGCTCATCGAAGGGATCGGCGTTCAGCATGCGCATCTGGTGCTGCTGCTGCTGCTGCTGGGTGCTCCTTGGGGACGGGCTGCCGCCAGAAAGGGTGCCCGGCGGAACGACGATGTTGCTCAGGTCGGGCCACTGCAGGGCTGTATTGCTACCACCTAGGCGACTGGCCCGCCGGAGTCGCTCCACCATTAGGAAGTCACCATCGCGGATGCCGAACTGCTGCAGCGATTGCGTGTTGCTGTCCAACTCGCGTCCATTGAAGAATACTGCTATTTGGGCCACATCCGCTTCGATCTCCATGGCACACAGCGCCTTGAGGTTAACCAACTCCAGATCCGAGTCCACGTCCAGGCAGAAGACCAGGGGCTGGTCATCGCTGGTGGTAACTGTGATTTTCATGGCTTCTTTTCGCAGATGGAAAACTGGAGGAGTAGTAATCTCTGCGTTTTCCTATGTGTACATATGTACATATGTAAATGTAATATATGTATAGATTTTAATTATGTAAATACATTAATTTTTTACTTTGATGGCTAATAACCGAATTTCACAATTTTGATGGCGAGCTTACCAAATATACTGGAGTTTTGTCTTTGACAATAGGAATTAAAAAAGATGTATAGTTAGGGGTGGAAAAAACACATGGACGTTACATCGATACATCGATGCATCAAGGTTATTACTAAACCAAAACCGATAGCTTAATACATTATATAAATTATTTTATTCTACCATCAGTGAGAAAAAACAAAAATGTACAAATACTTATTTATCTTATCAATTCTAATGCATAATTTATGTATCCTTATACTTACATAAATATTATTTATTAATTTATGAATATTATTTACTAGATATTAATGTTTCTTTGTCAATTCTGAATGAAGTTACATTTATTTAATACATAGCAGTTCATAATAAACAATACAAAAAATTACATAAGTATATACCTTTTGTTTTAAATAACAAATTTAATTTAATTTGTCCCTTTTTCGTTTTCTAGATAGTCGGCAGTTTAATCGTGTTCCAGTTTCAATGTTCCAAAAACGTGAACATATCTACCAGTGAAAATACACAATTAGACGCTTCTGCTTATTTTATCGCTACATAAATTGTATACGTTAAATTAGTATTAAATGTAAATGTATATCAAATAATATCCGTTCACTTAATGTTCGCTTAACGTTTCTCTTTCCACACTGTACTGTATTCCCATTATTAACATTTCGGTTTTTGAGAACAATTTTGTAAGAAAAACAATTTTACTTAGTTGGTGAATGAGTTCTGGAGGTCTTAACTTAGCATCTGCTGCGTGTTAGAATAAATATTGAAAGTAACTATATAATACATACTACATTATATTACCTTTTTATCGAAAATAGACTCCTCGTAAATCGACCGGAGGAAAGGCGCCGCGCAAGGAGCTGGCCCACAAAGATTGCTGAAAAATCCGCTTCAGATACATATTAATCACGGCGTGATGAAGCCCTATCGCCATTGCCCTGGAACTGTCTCTCTTCGTGAGTTTTGTATATATTTCATTATTTTTATTATCTGGACCCTCTTTTCTTCGGACTGGCAGGAGGCGGTTGCTGCGTACCTAGTCGGTCTGTTCGAGGATACTAATCTCTGCGTCATCCATGCTAAATGAGTGATTATCATGCCCAGGGATATATGTACACCCGGCACGCCGCGTTCGTGGAGATGGTCATCATCGAGCAGTGTCAGTACCAGGGTTATCATTATCAGATTTTGCAGACTCTTCAATAAATACTCAACTTATTTTTTTCAAATACATACATATGTATGTACATATAAAAAATAAACCTCCCAAATAATAATTATTAACCAAAATGATTTTTTATTTTTAAACTCCATAAATAATCAATCAATCAATCATATTTTTCATATCAATCTTTCATGTTTTTTTTTTATATTTAATCTCTTCATTAATTCGAATCGCTGCTATCATTTTCATCGTCCAAAAATTCAAATCGCTTGGCACTGATAATACGAAGAGGTGCCTTCTCTTTCGTTTTTTCCACCTGGAGAGCAGGTTGACCGCCCTGAGTCCTTGATGGCGGCTCTTGACCCTTGCTCACCGTGGAATAGGTGGACCTAAATCGTTGAAGAAACTTTGGAGCTGGCGGAACATTGTCCTTTGCGTGGAAGGGCACAATTCCCTGAATGTGGTCAGGACGCAACAGGCTGCACAGCTGTCGAAGATGCATCCTCGTTGGCAGCGGCGACCACTGGAGGGAACCCAGGGGAAAGGTCACCGTGGCGACCTCTTCCTTCTCCTCCTCCTCCGCTTGGCTGGCTTCTGTGTTCCAATTGTGTGTGGCGCTGACATGGACTTTTGTCAACCTTCCCGGAATGGGCTTCAGATCGGAGCTAAGGCACTCGAAGCTACCCGCAAAGTCGCCCAACAGTCGGATATGGCCGTGGAGCCGGGTGCAACTCAATTGCCAGACAAGCTCCTCGTAGCCGAAAAGCGGCAGCTTCAGCAGCACTATGGCCTTGTGTTTCTTACGATATTCATCTATGGTGGCAGCCACCTCGTCAAAGTCCACATGACTGAAGGGCAGATTCACAGACGAGAGATTCAGATACAGCTGCTCGGTACCCTGAGCGATCCATGAATTAAAGACCGAGTCTTTTAGTAGGGAACCGAGATTGTCCAGCCTCACCGCCGAGTAACAGTAAAGCAGCTTGCTGGCAGCCGTCGTATGTCGCCGTATGAGCAGGATGAGATTGTGGCCGAGCTGACTGCCACGGCAGACCATCGCCTCCAGACGCTTGCCATCGCTGAGGGGCAGTGTAAAGGGCTCACCTTCCTCCAGCACCTGAAAATCCTCCTCCCCAATCTTGGCGTGGCGTGACTCCAGATACTTGAGCAACTGATCGGCCAGCGGACGGGTGGTGTACATCCGGCAGAACTTGCGGGGCAGCACCAGAAGCTGCTCTTGCACGCTGCCCAGGTGAGTCACAAACACCTTGATGTGCTTCTCGTACAGCTTGGGGATCACATCGAAGATTAGCTCGGGGTGCTCCTTTGGCCTCATGGCGGAGCACTGTTTTATTCGGTATTGCTCTGCAAAACGTTAGTAACGTACAATCGATAATAATAATAAATCAAACAAATGATCATAAACCATTTATAAGGAATCATAAACAAATAGATTTTCATGTAGAAGAATATAAGAACAAGGATAAAAGAATTTTCCAGCGGAAATAGCAAGCAACCCTGGGTTTACAATGAAACAGAGGGAATGAAACAGAAAAGTTTTAAAGAATCGCTATCGAGGGTATCTTGACTTGTCAAGCTAAATGCTGATGCTGTTTTTATTTCTAAATGCTGATGCGGAATTTAAAGAGCCCCTAAATTAATTAATCTTAGTTGAAGGATGATTTAAGGAACTACAAAAATTTACTTTGATATTTGTGTGCTTAATTTAACAATTTACTTGGCAATAACTTCAATGTCTATGTTGTTTCTTATTTTATATATAAATTAATATTCAAATAAATATGATTATTTATTAACAAATTGCTTAGCAAAAGAGAGAGAGAGAGAGAGAGAGAGAGCACCAGGAGTAAGAAAGAAAGAGCCTCTGAGTGCTCATCTAGGATGTAAAGGGTTATTATTATTAATAACTTATTACTAAATTTGCTGATTTATTTTTCTTACTTTATCAAGGTTAATACTAGCCATAAGATCACGCAATAACTGAACTTATTAGGTCTTTAAAAAAGCTCCATAATTTAGGAGTGAATCATAGACTCATTGACGGCCTTTCATGGTCGGGGGCCACACACCCCGTGAATACTCCCACAGGCGGATATAAAAGTCCATCGGCTTGCCCCATTCATCAATCATGACCTAAAGACGGCACGGTTCGAGCTTTGCATAACGCAGGCACCGAATGTAAACAAATTGCGAGACTCGGGCAAAAAAATAAAATATTGAAGCGAGTTGAATGACAGACATTGGCACAGATTTTGGAACCGAGTTCGGGGAACAGCCCACGATCTTTTTGGGGGGTTTCGCTTTCGTTTGACCGCCAAATCCGTCACCAAATCTCTCAGCCCCATCATCCCGACGAATGCTGCTGCTGCTGCTGGGGTTACCTCAGAGGCGATAAAAGGTGTAAATTATTATTACCAACAGCTGGGGCTGGAATGGAAAAGAAAGCCAACTGGCAGCGCGGGGGAGCGCACAGGTGAGCGACTAGAGCAGAAAATTACTCAACTCGAGTTAGTTTCAGTTTCAGTTTCAGTTGGGTTCAGTTCGTCGGATGGGGCTTGTTTGCAGCTTGTTAGCTGCTGCCTGGCCTCCTCTCTGGGGCCTAAACTTTCACTCAGATGGTCTCGGGCATAGCGTCCGCTTGGCCCATTATAATTAAGCCATTTAGCTGGCCAACTGCCTGCCAGTCTGTCTCGTTGTTGGACAATCATTTCTCTCGCTCGGAAAAGTGTAACAAATGCTCCAATTAATTGGCGCAATGCAAGCGTAATTGTGATTGATAAGATCGTGTGTAACCCGAGGTGAATGATCAGCAAAGGAGATAAATAATGCAAAATCCGATTACTTGCTGCATTGACAAATAAGTTGGTACATTTTGATATGGAAATAAAGCCCATTAATACCTGTAAGACGCACGTGTTGCAATCGTTTTTAAGCCTTTCTTATTGGACATAAAATTATAGCTGCCTTTATTTGGATTTGCGAAAGGTGTATGAATTAGAAATATCGATATATCGTTTTTTAGATTTTGTTCACTTCAATACTGATCTTCTGGACAATGTTGCAATATGTCAAAAAATTAGTAGGTTTTAGGGAAACATTTGATATAAATATTTAATATTTGTTTCTTTGAAGAAGTTTTTAAGAAATTTCTGAACAAGTTGTCAAATTTTTTATTTGGTTTTATTTGTTTGAAAGAAATTAGTGAGAAATTGATATAACTTTTGATTTATTAAAGAAACATAAACAATTTAAATTAAAATCAATTCTTTTTTTATAATTTCTGTGCCTTAAATTAGGCGAATTTTCTTTTTTAGTAAAACACAAAGATTCAATTAAAAATGTTTCCTTCGTATTTTGATTCGTATAGCAATATCGATATTATTATCGCTCTAGTGTGAATTGTTTTAATATTTTCTCAAATTCTTTAATCATTTTAAATTTATTTATTGGTTTCCTTTGAAATAGTCTTTGCAATTGGGCACATAATTTTTGTTTTAATTATAAATATTAAAAGTCAAGTCATCCCAATAAAATTGGTTAACGCTCAAATTTCGAAAATATAAACAAGAATGCTTATAATCGATTTAAAAATATGCGAATTTTGTAAATATAATTTTATTAAAATACAAAAGTTGACTGAACATATAACAGATAATACAAATTATTACAGATATTAATATTAATTCATATTCCTCTTATTTCACAAAGTTTTTTGTTAGCATTTTTGAAATTTATTTTCCTCTTTGCATTTTTGAATTTTATTCTCCTCTTTTTGATTCAGATTAAACATTAACACTAAAGCCGTAGACTTTAGGCTTTCTTCGCTCTTTCTTCAAACTCTTCAAGCAGATTCTGCTTTCTTGTGTAGCCGCTCTACAGCTCTCTCTATATCTCTCTCTGCGCCGGATTCCGCCAGACTTCGGCTTTATCTTATAGAGAGATGCCTTGGATGGCTTGGAGGCCACTCTACGCCGGCGTCGCGTGTCAAACGAACGCCAACCTGAAAGCCGGAAAGACATCGTCCGCGCATGTGCAGCTTTTTCGAGTTTTTACATGCTTACGCTTGCGTCGGTTGCGTCGCCTAAGTTCACCAGTCAACCAACCAGTTTTAAATTCAAAATTTCGCTTTCAGTTTCGTTTGCGACTCGCAAAGAAAAAGAAGCAACGGCGGCGACGGTTACCAAAAAAAAACAAAAATACTACAAAGTGCAGTGAGTAAGTGGGGAATAAAAAATGAAACCGAAAGTGTGCAAATCAAATCAAAAGCCGGGCCCTCACATAAATAACTCTTTGAAATGTCGCAATTGAAAACGCAAACAAAGCATGGCAATTGTGTCTAGAAACTGCGCGCGGGTAATTTTCGAGTTCAGCCAGCCAGGAAGAGCGAAAAGAAAAGAAAGTTGTGGAAGCAAACAGCGCAGGAGAATTGCGCAAAAAAAAATTAACTATACAGTAAACAGTGGAAGACAATGTGACTCATATGGTGGACAGAAAAATATGTTAACAATGGAAATTACTTCATGAAATTACTTATAAAATATCGAATAAGATATTTGGAAAATGTATTAAAAGTAACTTTTAATATTCACTCAAAAAAACATATACAAATTTTGAAAATCTTTTAAAGAGTTAGCAATTTTTGTAATTTCGCTAAAATAACCGAGTAATAGCTGTATAAATTATTTAATTGCAGGACTTTAAATACTTATTTTATAAAAAATATAATAACAATGTGAATTACTTTATGAAATTACTTATTAAAAAAGGAATAAAATATTTGGAAATGATGTTCAACGTAATTGTCGTATTCACTAAAAAAAAAAACAATCTAAATATTTTCAAAATACTTTTGATATAGAAAGCATTTTTCTTAGTTCCGCGAAAAAAACGAATTAACAGCTGTATAAATTATTTTAACACGCGACTTTAAATACGTGTTTGGTAAAAATATATTAACAATGCGAATTCATTAATCTAATCACTAATAAAAAATGGAATACAATATTTGGAAATTGTATTAAAAGTAACCGTGGAAGTCCCCCAGAAAATAAATAAATAAATAATAAGCCCTCTTCATAATTTCGCGAAAATAATGTATTAACAGCTGTATTAATTATATAAACGAAGGATTTAGAATACTTTATATATTTTATATTTTTTTCTTTGTGCAAAACCGGCAATAAGACTCAAATCGAACCTCAGCACGCCTTGGACATTAAACCTAATTGGAGGGGTGTATGCGTGTGTTTTGGGTGTGGGTGCTGGGGGCGGAACCCTGTTGAGTGGATTATGTAATTTGACAAGCTGAGGAAGCAGAGATGCTGTGCCAAAGAATTCACAACACGTACGCCACATCCGTATCCGTGTTTCTCGTCTTTGCCCGCACAATTTGGAACGCATCTCGAGCGTAAAGTGTCCTTTCGTGTCGCCGCCTTCGTGTTCACAGAAAGTGTGTGTGTGAGTGTGTTTGTGGGTGTCTCCTTCCCTACTGTGCATTTTGTGATCCTTGCACCTGCTGCGGCTGCTGCTGCTGCTGCTGCTGCATCCTCCATTGAAACTGGAAAACTGGAAAATTAGCTCTCTGCCATTTCTTGTTGTAAACTTCCATTTTGCCGTCTGGTATCCTTCGGTTTTAGTGCAGCGCCCTCTGTTGCCGGGCAAATGCAGTTTTCTAGTACTTCGGGGAATCCCCCTTTTCTGAATGGGATCATAAAATTTTTGGATGCAATTACAGCTGTGGGAAAGTCTGTTGCCCGTCGACGTCGTCGCCGTCTTGCAATTGTATGAAATTTAAATTTTATATTCAACAAGACATTTGGCGCAGTAGTTGTTTTTATATTGCACAAGCACCCAAAGAAAAAAAAAACATAAATAATATATTTTCAACTCAGCACAGATGCTGCACAGCTTCGTCAGCGATGAGACTTTAACCCGGCAATTTCGAAATTTCTTGTGCGTCATCTTTAAAAAGTGTTTTACATTTTTTCCACACACACACCACACACACCATATACACCACATACACACTGTCTCGTACAATAACCTTGACTCCATTTAAATGCAAATGCAAATCGAAGAGAAGGAGAGCGCTAAATGAGGCGACACACTGTGCATAATTTATGGTGAAATTGTTGATTCACAGACAACACAATAGGTGAAAAATGTTAAGACCCCAATGCATGAGCCAAGTTTGTGTGCTAAAAGCCAAAGAAATCAATAAGGCCAAGAAGAGAAAGAGCTGGTAGCCAAAGAAGTATAGAACACACAACACACACACTTTCACTGATCCATAAAAAGTTAATCCATAAAAATGGGAATAGGAATTTATAGTAGAAAATAGAGTCTTTAAAAGTCTATATTAAATTTAAGTATTATTTAAAAACAGCCATAAAAATGTACGTATAAATCTGTATCAGAAAAAGGAGTCCTTAAAACACTATATTAAATTTATGTAGAATTTAAAGCCAGTCTAATAATGCCATTATGACTTTATTAATTAAATCAGACAGTTTCGATTGAAAATTTTAATTAAATAATATAAATTAAACATATTGCTTACCTTTGCTTCAATTTCTCACTTATAGTTAGTGGATAAAAAAGAGGCTCTGTAAGGGAAGAAAATATTATTGTAACTTTATTAATTTTTATATATTAATGTTGAAACAAATATTAAATTTTTCAAATGACACAGAGAGACATAGTGAGAGAGAAAAGTTTGGTTTAAAAAATTAAATTAGCTCAAATTTAAATATTTTAGTAGTTTATAATTGGATTATTCCTTTACAATACAAACACTATTCGAAATTTCAATGAAACAAATAAAACCCGTATTAAATCCGGTAAAATATTAAGTTTTTTAAGAGTAAGTCAGGAATGGGCGCCTAATTTTGAGCTTGGAGCCTGTCTACAAAAGTCAGTAAAAGGTCATGAAGTCTAAAGCCTAATACATAGTTAATAGCTTAACAGGATGAGAGAGCAAAACAAACTGAAACTCAGAAGCAAATTGTGTTTTTTCTCGACCATCTGTAGGTTTTGTTTTTATAGTTTTAAAAAACGTTGTTTTTCTTTAAAAAAAAACCCCACAAGGGCTTTGTTTTTCTATGTTTACCTGCGGAGATCAACTGTTACTGTGCGGACTAGCTAGAGTCACTCGTTAAAAATATAAGGAAATAGCTCTAGGAGCTAAAAGTACCACCAAGCACCCATTCCTGCAAAGCAACATATTCCCTATAACCTTTCTCCATGCGTCACAAAAAATATACAACATGCTAAAACAAAGAACAATCATGCTAAAGAGTTTATTTACAACCAGACTAGTTATACCTCGGGATAGACACTTGTCATAATATAGAACATAAATATATAGCAAACCTCTCCTCGGGGCGTTAAACTTTTAAGGCCTGTCAGTCGACAGCCATGTCCCGCCAAATAAAACTTGACAATAATCCGAATAATTTTGACTGAGACTGAGAGGAGGACCCTGAAGATGATGATGGTTTCTCCGATTATTTCTGGCAGTCGTGCGGTTGCATAAACACGGCGCAATCATAAAAAACGGAATTAAACAAATGTCGGCGCGTCAGGGAAAACGGGAAAACTCCTTGCCCGGGATAGCACGTGAGAATTGCATTAATATGAATGCAAATGTACATCCCCAGGGGGGGAGGTGGTAAATCTATAAATTTATGTGCAAATGTAGCAAAGAAAATGGGAAGAAATTCTTTTGTAGTTTGAGTTGACAGCAAGTTTTTATGATGTTTTCCATTCCATTTTCCCCGCACTTTAGGCGACGTGCGAAGACGGTGCTTGCCTTGCTCTGGCAGCTTATGAATCGGTGACGTGAGCTGCGGGATTTTCCATATTTTCCCCAACCTCAACCCGCATAAAATCCTGCGCCAAAATGCAATTGCTATGGGACCCGCAAAGTGTGCAATGGAAAATTGCAATTCTAATTATCGCATTAGTCGCCGACGTGTCGTGCATAAGAAATGGCAACGGGTGAGTTGATTCCAGCTTTCATTCACAATTATGCAAATTTTCCTGAGCCTCTGTCAATGTATTTTTTTTGTTAAATTACTCTCTCTTCAATGTTAAATATTAGGTGATGGTATAAAAGACATTCTTTTCTTCTTAAGACGTGCTATAAATTATTATATATTTTCCAGGGAAGATAATCAAATATCTGTGAAGCTGAAAAACTTCTTTCCCTCCGAGGCGGAGGTGCAGGAGGTTCAAGGTGCAACTCCCTCAGATACTTCAGCGAGAGTGACCTCTGGCGGTGGTGGCTTCAGGCCCTCACAAATGCTGGATTTCACGCCCTCGGATGTGATGCCACAGGGCGGCGGCTTCAATCGCTATCCTCCAAGCTATTTGGAACCTAACTACAGGCATGAATTCCCCAGCTCCTTGGGACAGCAGCATCAGCAGCAGCAGCAGCAGCCGCAGGTGGCGGCCCTGGACAAGCAGTTCTCCTTTCCCCAGGAGTCGCACTCGGCTATCTTCCAGAGCACTCCCTTACCCACAACGCCGGTGGTTAGCTATCTGGATCCGTATACCCAACAAAACTATCGCTATACGCCAACGCCGCCCTCAATAATTCAGTATCAAAGGGAGGAGCATCCCCAGCAGCATCACCAGCAGCCACCTCAAGATGATCAGGCCTACACCGTGCAATCCTCCCTGCTGGTGGGTGGAAATCACCAGCAACACCAATCCCCGCCGCATCAGCGTCCTGGCCACGTGGACGCTGTGTATCTAAAGCGACCAGGCTATGTCTTCGATGAGAGTCCACTCCAGACCTCTTCCTATCGACGACCCACAAGGCCAACGCCTTCGCTGCCACCGCCACCCACCACTGCCTCGCAGAAAATCTCCTATGATAGCCATGATTACCCACCGCCCAGCTATGCGGCCGAGCAGACATCCAATTTTGTGCCCCAGCAGCCAAAGCAGCGACCACTGTACCAGCGCCAAGACATCAATGCGAATCGAGGAGGACCAGCGCCAGTGCCAGGACCAGCGTCAGCGCCAGCCTCGTCTAATTATGCAAACAACTTTGATAATTATTTGCAGCGGCCAAAACCCCAGCAACAGCAGCAGCAGCAGCAGACACAGATACAGAGCCCCAACCAGGTACACAGAGAACAAAAATTAGAGCCTTGGCTAAGAGATTAGAGCGATTATTTGAAGAAAAAAATCCAACCAAAGACAATTTAAGATCAAGATGCGTAACAATCTTACATTATAAATTGCCATAAGAAAGCGGATTTTTGACTAGCGATGAAAATCGCACTCTCTCCGCTCTCACTAAGTTGAGAGCGTAAAAATCTAAAAATAGAGTGAGCTTGCATGTGTGCGTTCAGATGTAGAATGAGTGAAAGTACATATGCACACATACAGTCCTCGGCTGCCGCTGTATGCATACAAGAGAGCGGCTGGCTCTAGAGAGCGCTCTCTCTGGCTTTTGAAGCCTAATTTTAAGAGGGCCTGGAGCCAGCTCGTTAAATTCTTGTGCCAAGAAATTATATGGAAAGCGGCATCTTGTTATTAAAAGGTCTTAGGTCAAACTGACGTCTAAGATACTATATAGTATTTTGTATCTTATGTTATTAAGATTTTTTTTATTTAAAAGAAAACTTATATTAAGCATTTATAATGCTCTGTTTTTTCCTTGTGCAGCTACAACCGCAGTTCGGGCACTATCAATACAATCCCCAGAACGTAGGAGGAGGAGTAGCATCTGGAGCCCAGCGACCCAGACCGGGACACAATTACTACGAGTATCAAATTGGCGAGATACCGCCACCACCACAGCAGTCCCAGCACTACCAGCAGCCGCAGCAGCAGCAGCAGCAGCAGTTCAACTATCGTCCTGCCAGTCAGTCATCAGGCGGAGGAGGCGGCGGAGGAGGCGGAATGGGTGGCGGTTTGGCCACCCTGGCCTCGCTGCTCAGCTCCACGCAGCAGTATGCACCGCAATTTACGAATCTCCTCTTGGGTGGTGGCGGTGGCTCCTCCTCCTCCTCCGCCCAGTCGGCAAGCCCGTTGGGCAGCCTTCTCGGCGCTTTTGCCGGCACACAAGGAGCAGGATACCCAAGTGGGGGCCAGGGTGGCGGAGGACGCCCGGCCAACACACGACTCATTAGGGCACTGGAGAACATCGCTCGCAACGACGATTTGCAGTGCGTGCCCAAGGTGCTCTGCCAGATGATTGCCGGTCAAACGTTACGTGGCCAATTGCCCGGATTCGTTACCTCCCCGGCCATAACCAAGTGAGTTTACTGGAACAGTATATAGAGGAGTGAGAGGACCCCCTTTTGCAGGGGGGCTTTAGTTGTGTAGTAAATATTATTAAATTTGCATTTTGAGGCAGATGGGGTGCAGCCTTAACCGGGATTAGACTTCATTACTCCACAGCCCAGCCCTCGTCCTAACCATATTGATTGTTCCATTAAATGAGCTACGTCTAGGGGGAGAGAGAGGTAAAGGAGGCAGGTCCTGCCATTGTAAATTGAAATTGTTTTTGGCTTTGGCAAATTCTTGGCTTCGAGTCAATTAAGTTTTATATAAGCAGGCAGACCAAGGAAGGTTCTGGTGGAATTATATAAGTAGATGGACAGATTAGGGGTGAAATATCTATGCAGGTTGGAAGCTAAGAAGGCGATGTATTATAGTTAAACATCATGGTTTATTGGTTGCTCAACTAGGAAGTCTAAATAGTATTTTCGATTTTATTAAACTAGAAATTATGTTGAAGAAAAAGGTAATTTTTTTGAAGACAAACCTACAGTTTCTTATTTTGTACTTAGCACAAAGTTTATATAATTATAAATTATATTGATTATATTAAGTAAACTTTTAGCTTTTAATATTTATTAATAAATTTCTTATTACAGCTTCCTGGCTGGCTTCCCTGTGGCCTCACCTGCTCTGATCTATGGAAGAGCTGCCCTCCTAGGCATAAGTGGAGGAGATAGAAGCTGCATTCAGACCTACGAAAAGTGTCCCAAAAATGAGGTGAGACTTTGCACAATAAATTTTATAGTAATCTTCGGAATTACCAAGTTTTTAAGACAGTAAATATAACATGAATTAATTATAAAATATTTTATTAACAGATGGAAATCATTCACTACCTAAACAACCACCGCGGCGGCTTCTTCAAGTTTTTCAGTGAGCCAGAGGAGAAGCCGGAGGCCTCTCTTCAAGGAGAAGGTGGAACTGGAACCCTATTCAGTATACTCTCCGCTCTAACAGGTGGCGGAGGAGGAGGTGGAGGAGGAGGCGGTCAGACTTACACCACCCCCAGACCCGTTCCCAGACCCACCCAGCGACCCACCACGGATATAACCAGTGGCATTGGCAGCTTCTTCACCCAAGTGCTGTCCGAATACCTCAACGGAGTGGAGTACCAGCGGAGAAGGCGTAGAAGGAGTCTCAACCTGAATGATGACTTCCACGACGAAGAGGACAATCTGGACACGCAGCCAGGACAGCAGCTGGTGAAGTTTCAGGACGATGAGGAGGAAGAGGCGGCCAAGGCTCACACCGAACTAATTGGAGTGCTGCAGTTTCCCGAACACGAAGGAGAAGGTCGAGTGGTTACCTTTAAGGACATCCAGAGTGAAGAACAACACGAAGATGGAGCAGCTATCCGCTTTCCTGATGCCACTCCTGCCGATGTTATCAGAGAATTTAATCGTGATGCAGCCCAACGGAAGCTGAGATTTCCTCAGGACGAGCAGGAAGACGAAGTCAAAGCTGAAAATGTGAGGAAAGCCAAGCAATTGTCTTTGATGGAAGGCTGGCGGGCTGTCTTGCCCAATGGTCTGGTGGAATCGGACTTTGGTGTGGATAAGCGTCGAGGTAAAAGGATAGTATTTCGGGATACCAACGAGCATCCGGATGAGGAGAGGTTGCAAGAGGAAAGGATAAAGGAGGAAGAGCAGTTCAGGGAAGCCGAACTTAGGGAGCTTAGGGAACATCAAATCAGAGAAGAATCCTACCGGGAGGAACAGATACGAGAAGAGCAGCTTCGAGAAGATCAACTCAGAGAAGATCGAAGAATTCGGGAGGAACAACTGCAAATTCAGCGCCTTCGTGAGCTGCAACTAACCCAACAGAGCTTCAGAGATGACTCCTCCCTTCCTCCGAATGCCGTGTACGATGACGCAGCGCCTCCCCAACGAGGAGCTCGAGTTATATTCCCCGATCACTACGAGCAGCACATTCGCAAGGGCAAGATCCTGAATCGACCTACATATGCACCCACCTATGAGTACAATGAACTTGGCGAGGCCAAGGAGGATCGCCTGGTGGTGAGCAATCACTACCGACTAGAAGGGGGATTCAACTCCCTGAATCATGGTGAATTTATGCCCGGAACTACGGTTCGATTTGAGGATCCTGCCGCAAGTGAAGGACTACAGCATTACAACTATCCAAATGCTAACTACATCAGCGACAATCGATACGGAACCGGAAGTCAGAAACCCGCATATCACGAGGATGACAAAAACATATATGTGACCAACTCCCAGGGAGTCAACGAGTACTATATACGACCCGATGGTAGAAAGATCTATTTCAAAACAGGTTAGGTTTACAGTCAGAGATGAGAAATAACAGAAGTTTTACAATGAGCATTTCTTAAGGTACGAGCGCTCAATCGAATCGCGCACTGTCTCTCTCTCTCTCTCTCTCTCTCTCTCTCTCTCTCTCTCTCTCTCTCTCTCTCTTTCTGTAAATAGATATTGAAAGAGCGTTACAAGGAGTATTCGTCTGAGAACACTCAACCTTTCAGCCTTCGGTTGAATGTTCTCAGTTGAACTTCTCATGGTTAAGCTCTTTCCATAACATCTTATAGAGAGTAAGAGAGAGGGTAAAAGAGCGATTCAGTTAAGCGCTCGCAATAATAACTTATAGAGAGAGCGATTCGGTTAAGCGCTTGCACAGGAAAACTGCATGTTCTCAAAAGGAGAAACGCTCAACTGTTATTAAAAAACTCTTAAGTTATAGTACAATGGGTCTTAAATTTGTACAGGTTGTTCAAAAAAGTTAAAGGAAATTGAACCAAGTATATTAATAGGAAATAGAAATGACAAATCTGACTGATCTAATTTGTTTAATTTGTTACATTATATTTTACTGTCCAAAGGCATTTCCTTTCCCTTATTTTAAGAAATATTTTTTTCTATACACCCGAATTAAGACCCACTTAGAGGCAGGCCAACCACCACTTAGTCACATAAGTCTGTAAATATTTAAACGCTTTAAACAAATATTTATTAATAAAACACACAATTCAATCAACTCAGAGAGGTTTTTTCTTTATACATTTTTTTTAACAATAAACTCTGTCTTCATAGCAGTCCATTGTTTCAACAAGTGACTCTCGCTGCCACTGAAAATTGCCGCATAAATCAGCAAGCAGAAAGCGGCCACAACCAGGGAATACTACGTTTGAAAAATTAAATGTGATAAACCGAAACAGAAGCGGAAATGCAGGACAAATAAAGGAAACGCTGGAGAGCAGCACATACAATTTCATTTCTTTCTTTTTTGCTCTAGAGTTTTTCCAAAAAAAAACTTTGGTATGAATGTTTGTCAGCGAAAAAATGCACACAGATATGCAGAAGTTCACAAAAAGTGCAGCATACTTTTGTGCGGGGCAGACCGACCAAAAGTTGCCAGGGTTGCCTCCCCAATGGAACACGAAAAGCTCTGCTCCCAACCCTCTGGTGTGCTCGAAGCTGTCGTCTTATTTTATTTACAGCACTCCGAGCGACGACGACGACGGCGACAGAAGCGACAGTTTGTATGCAAACCATATGCAACGAGTTAATAAATGGGAAACACAGAGGCGACGGAGTTGAAGGTTGGGGTCTGGGGTCTGGGGTCCAGAGGCTCTGAGACCCTAGGAGAGTTGTGTGTGTTTTGGCTTGTTGCAATTTTTGTTGAAAGTGCAGGGAAAGAGGCAAGAAAAAAAACAGTGGGGTCTGGAAATAATTCGGGGAAACGGAACGACTTTTGGTTGATCTGTAATTTGGAATGTGGTTCCTACGGCGTATACGTAATTATTTTCAAATTGAAAATGAAATATCTCAGGGCGTATACGTAATTTTATATATTTCATTTCAATATTAGTTTTTATCATTGTAGGAAATATATAAATTTTATTGAACTATTTTTGCATCTAGCCTAAAAAAATTAGCAAAGGCTAAATAAATGTACACGAAAGGTGCACCAGAAATTCTCAAGTGTGGATTCTGAGACAAGTTTATTTAAAGAGCAACAAAGGGAAACAATTTTTGTTGAATTTTTAATACTATAGTTATTATGGGTTTCTTTACAGCCAGATAATCTTCTGGCTAAAGCTAAATAATCAACCTAAAATCCGAGTACATCTCTTTTTATTCCACATTGGAGAGCCCACTCTTTCGAAGCTTAATACCTTGCGTCAACAATTTGCAAGTGGCGTTGCAACCAGTCCGAATTTTTTTCCCCAGCATACTCTTTGGCGTATCAATTTTTTTCGGGCTGCTTTCCTCTTCAAAAAAAAGGAGAGAGCGAGAAATGCATTGTCCAAGCGCAAAAAATTGAGGGAGTCGTCGTCGTCGTCCACACAGACATGTCCCGGCATAGGAACACACAAATTTTGGGTTTGGTTTGTTTATTTTTATTTGTTTACTCATAAATCTAAGCGTTCGTTTAAATTAAAACCCTTAAAAGCAACTAAAAGTACTGCGTAATGAAAGAGGTGAACGGGAGGGAAGAGGAGGAGGTGGACTGATGACGGCCGGAAGATGGATGATTAACAAAGATGTCCGATGTGACTGACTAAGAGGGGGGGTTCTTCCATCCTGAGGCCGCTCCTCCTGGGGGGAGTGGGTTTATCATCAGCGGGGTTGGGGTGGCGGCAGTGGTCCAACTCCTGGACAGGGCATCCTTTTCGCCAAATGCTTGCACAGCGGCACATCCCGCACAGCATCGCCAATGAACAGGGAGAGGAGATACCATTGCTTCATGCCGCCGATGCCCGGTTGCACTTTGTAGTTCCTGTTTTGCGGCGGATTCACATGAAGGGTGCATGTTGCAGGCGGAGGTGGCGAAGTTGAGGAGTTGGATTACAGAAAATAATTACTTATAAGTAAGCAGGTAAACACGGCGAAACCTTATCCCTTGCTTAAAAACAAAAGCTTTTTACAGGATGCAGCCCCAAAAAGGATGTCTGAGTGTGTTCTTGATGAGGTGTGGGTTTCACTTGGGTTATTTGTGTATTAAATGTGCCGGGGATGATATTTATAAATGGCCAAGAAGAACCCTAGGACTGATTAGATGCAGTTAGAAGCAAAAAATGCAAGGGAATGTGGTTCTTGGTTAATAAAGTAAAAGATTTAATTAGTTTTAATTTGTAAAACATAAAGAAGCATACCTTAAAAACTAATGCACCAAACTAACTCTTTAAGCAAACCAAGTTTATATATAACAAACCTCCTCCTAATTCCCCTGTCTTTCGTTCCGTACAAAACTACAAAGGTATCCCTTTGGAATGTTCCCTGCTGATTACTTTGTGTGATATGCTTTCCTTTCCTTTTTTTGGTACCCCAAAACCCTTACCTTACACCTATGGACAGTTCAAATTTCACACGTCTGCAGTGGCATAATTTAATCAACTTTGGTAACAAAAACACATCTGCAACGCTGCCCTCCGGCAAATCGACAGCGCAAGGCAGCAGGGAAACTGGGAGAGTGGGGCAAACTGGTCCGAAAACCTGGAGAAAAGCCAGCTTTGGCATTGCTTTCCATTCCCCACTGTGCACTTGCATAAATTTAATCAAAAACTTTAATCATATTTTATTATTACAAAACACGTCGAGTTTGCAGAAAACTTCTTCTTCTAATGCCAATTACATTTGCAGCGCAACGGAAACCTAAACAAAACTAAAACCAAACGAGAAAACATCACAGCCAGACGCAGAGGCAGGCCAGGCAGGTCAGGGATGGAGGTGAGGGCTCAGGGCTCAGGGCTCGGACTCGAACTCGAACTCGGACTCCACTCAGACAGACGTACATTTCAAAAATAATTTTGAATATTTGCTCTTGACACGTTGGCCAAACAAACAAACACAACTTTTGGCCAGGGCAAAAGGGTGGTGTATGAATGGTGAGCATTTTAGCACATTAAGTGTGAAAGTGTCAGATGCATGTGAAGGGAAACCTTTTTGCGATATCACAAAATATGTATTAAATAGAATAAATGAAGGGAATGTGTCGTCCATTGGGCAAAACGAGAAAATGTTACACATACGACACGTCTGCCCCAGGACTGTAACAGTCCTAAGAAGCTTTTCTTTAATCTGCCCTTTGTTTGTCCTCCTGCCCTGCTGTGTCTCTCGAAAGAAGTATCTCAAAATGGAAACTTCCAGGCCACAATAAAAATGTTTTACTACCACGACTGACCAGGGCTTCCTCGCTTTTATTACATAAAATGCCAATAATAAAAATAAAAGCACGAGAAGGAAACTGCAAAGACAAGCGCATTAATTATGAATCACAGCAGTTAGCTTGGGTGAGAAGAATAATTTGCTGTCTTTTATAACATTACCATGACAATGGTGACTGCGAGGGCAACCAACTCATCAGGAACTGCTGCGGAAAAACTAAATTTATGTAAACTTACAAATTGAAATCCAAAGTCAGAGTCACAGTCGTGACATGCACTTTTAAACTGGGAACCCCCCAAAGGAGACATTAAATTATGCACAGATGAGTTAGCAATGCCAATGACAATGGGCGAAACTGCGATTCCAGGATTACAGACAGACAGCAGCGACAACAAGGAGGTTATAAAAATTGATTGGAAAACATTTTGCTTTAGCTAAAAACAAGCCATTCATTTGCCAAACTGCAATGAGAAATGCAATCCCACGGAACAGAAATAGAACCAGAACTAACCAAAGTTCAAGTTGTTACTGCCAGTTCGAAGTTCGAGTGAGTGGAGCCATTAAGTCAGCCCTGCTGCTTGCTGCACTTGAGCCATAAATGGATGTAGTGGGAATAAAATGGAACGTAACGAAAAACAGAATTTTAGCATTTAAGTATTTTTAATCAAAGATTTTAGCAGAAAAAGCGTTAATATGCAGATGTTTCAATGCATGAAATCGGCAATAAAAAGTGTGTATCATTTCATGTATTCAGGAATTCACGAAGTTTGACTACAATCTCGACCGCAATACACGAAATGATGAAACGCCACCAACAGATCTCTGCTTAAATTACCGTCTAATTACGCCGCGTAAAAATTAGATCCGTCATCTATGTTAATATAAAAGTAATGTTGACCTAAAATATTCAAGAATTCATGTATTTTATAGTGTGTACAGTCTTTGATAGCTAACAGACCTTGTTACATAAATGCACATTACTGCACTACATTAGTTAAAAAACCAAACCAAACCAAATTAAATAAATTAGGTAATTTTAGATATATACAAAAAAATTAACACTCTTGTTGTTTGGTACCCAAAGCACTTAATTTAAAATTTGTGAAATAAAAGCATGGACCTACCTCAAGACCTCCGACCAGGCGGCATGTGGCTTCGCTTTGCCTTCGCCAGGCAATCGGCGTTCGCTGCTGCCCAAGTGACGGGAGGCGTGAACACGGCACGGCTCCTCCAGAATACAGGCCTGGGGCCCAAACTCCAGCAGGATCTGTTTTTGGGCTAGCTCAGCGTCAAGGGACAGCGGGTGGGAAGTATCTCTTCTGCTGCGGGATCTATATGTGCCTGCAAAAGGGTAATTAATAAAAAATTAAACAAAACTAAACATTTTTAAAATATTCCTTCTATAAAAAAAATATCAAAGCTTAATTAAAAAAGAATGTATTAAATAACACTTCAAGAATTTTAAATTTCTTTTAATCATCTGTAAAGAAAACGATAATTATCGATTCTTAATCGATTTTTGCATATGAAAACATCGAAAACTAAGATTCATCGACCTAAACGAAACATGTAAACTCTTTCCTTTGAAGCCACTGCTTCCGAAAATTATGAAGTGGAGTGGAGTGAAGTGGCTTTACTAATTTGTTGTTAGGTATTTCCCGATTACTCATGCATCTTTTTACCTCAGCTGTTCACATCCACATCAAAGCCCTCCTCACTCTTGTCTACCTTATTTCCGGCTGCGCAGAGTTGTTGTGGTTGTTATGGTTTTAGCCACTGGCTTACCATCAGCCTTGACCCCATTTTCACAATTTTTGTCGGCTAAGTGGTCGATCACGTTCACAGTTGGCAGCGGCTTTTGTCATCGCACTTGCAGATCAGGTTTTTACGGCCAACGCAACGAGCACAACACCATCCAGCAAGTGGACACGCATTTACAAAATGTTTTGCAGAGCCCCAATTGAATTTATGACAACAAATCTAAATAGTGTAAAGAGCTCATTTTTAAATTAAATAATGAGAGAAAAATAAGGATTAACCTGAAGGTTAATCTGTTACTGCAATCGCAAGAGATTTAGGCAGGAACATTGTCAGTTTGTGAGGTAAAAACTTACCCTTTGTCTGATAATTTTATAAATATTTAATGGTATTATTACAAATTAAATTTGTATGCATATTAATATTGCACAAAATCGTTAAATAAACTATTAAATAATTTCCTATTAGTTTTCAATAAGAAAATAGCATTTACTTGAAAGTTCTTGCGAATCGATCTTTCGCATCATTCAAAAACCCATCAAATATGTTAATCTTAAGTTGGAAATCACGGGGGAACGTTAGATATTTTTTGATAGATGTGAAACAAAAATTCCCCATTGCTTATCATGCAGTTAAAAAATAAACGACAAGCAGTAATAAAAAACATTACCAAATTTAAAGCCTAACGTATATGAACCATTTTGATGACCGAACAATCGAAGGATATACATACATGTGTTCATGAGTGTTAAAAATTACTGTTTTTAAATTGAACTTATTATTAATTTCAAGATATATGTCTATTTCAAAGACAAATAAGAAATCAATTTTGAATCATATAAAAAGGTAAAAATACAACATAATTTGTTATATGCAAATTATAATTTAAAAAAACCCTGATAGTAAAAAATTTGCATTTTAGCATTTCTGTTCGCGCTGACTGATGCTTTACAAAGTTCAAAAACTGTTCCATTCCGTTTGTTTCATTCTTTAAAAAAGGCTACAGAGTTGCAATCATTAAAACAAGGTAATTCCGTTTCCCTTCCTTTTATG
>JAEIIU010046695.1:0-19134 GCA_018874675.1 Drosophila baimaii
ATGACTCCTTCACTGCGTTGCAAACATCATGGCAAATTTATAATACCCTCTGCAAGGGTATAAAAAGCTTTAAATAACTCAAAGTTCTTCATTTATTTTTTAAAAATATAAAAATGAAACAATAAATAAGGCAAAACATATACAATAAAATATTTATTTGCTTAAAAACCTTGGAACATGAGAAATAAATCATTTCCATCTTTAAAAAAGCTTTAAATAACTCAAAGAAGTTCTTCATTTATTTTTAAAAATATTTCCTAGCTATTTGCACATGTCCAAAAGGCATATTTAATATTTTTACAATTCTAGTTAACAATCTAAATAAATAACAATATATGTATGTAGGTAATATAGGAAAATAGCATATTTATTTAAAGAGTTTAAAATATAGCTTACTTCTTTAAAAGCCCTAAGACCTGAGAAGCAAATGATTTCTAAATTAAGTAAGTCATTAAAGTTCTTCAAGTACTTGTTTAGTGCAATACTAAGATATTTTTTAACATTTCCAGATACCCAAAACACCAATTAAATATATAAATATTATAATAATAAATAAATATATAATTATAAAAAATAAATAATATATATAATGACTTTATTTATGGTCTCCACCTTCCCGAATCAATAATCCCTTGTAAGATTTTCGGCATGCCCCTGCCGGATTTCGTCTATGTTGCTGAAGGTCCTTCATCTCCGCCGCCTCGTTGGGAGTTGGGTGAGCTTCGAGAATTTGCTTCCCGGAGAACCCGCTGGGAATAATATTTTCATTTTTCGACAAAATAACAAATGACGACAATGGGCGCCGGAGTTTGCCTTTCCTCCCCTCTCCTCCACCTCCTGTCGGCGCATAAAAATTTGCCCAGCCTTTGTCTTTAAATGGAAAATTCAATTTGTATAAAGGGAATAAGGGGCAGGGGAAGAAGGGGGACTGACTCTACATTGCAGACGACATTTGATGCCATTTGCCATTGCATTCGGATCAGGGATACCAAGTCGCAGATCTTGAGTGGCCCATCCTTGGTTCCCTTTATTTCACTTGATGTTTAATTTGAAATTCAAATTGATTCTGCCGCCGCCGCCCGTCCATCCATTCAAGCATTTTCGATTCACCGCAAATTTTTGTTTGTTTTTCATTATTTTCCCTTTTTTTTTATTTATTGCCAGCAGCCTGCATAAAATTAATTGGTGTGAAAATGCAATTATCCTCTTGCGAGTGATTTCCCTCGTCCTGGAGTCTGGAGTCCTTTCACGGGGCAGCTCGCATAGTTTATGAACTATTTATGGCCCAGGGGGGAAAAGGGGGAAAAGGTCAACTATGCAAAGTTCTGGGCACATAACTTCGATGATGTCTTCGACATTCAGTTACCGGCGGAGACAACAAAGAGCTCAGAGCCCCAAAAGGAGCTGGAAGCTGGAGGAAGACTGGAAAAAAAGTCCTTGCTGGCCTGCAAAGTTTGCAATTCTTGTGGGAACACTTGATCATAAGTTGCACATTTTTCACTGATTTATTCCGGGCTTCCCCCTTGCCTTTATTCCGTTTTTATTATCTTCTTTTTTTTTGTGTTGAGTTCAGCGACAGGAGAAGGAGCAGGAGCATCATCGTCTTCTGCATGCTCTCTGGGTAGCTGGGCAAAAATTTATAGAGTCCGCCGGAAGCGGAAACTCCTGCATTTTCTACCTTTTTGTACTCGATACCTGGCAGAGCCGCACGGGGGGTGTATGGGGTATTTGGAACTGGTTACTGTTTATTTTCTGGGAAATTATAGTCACCTAGATTGGTGTTTTTTTTGGTTTAGGAGTTCTTAATTTAAAAAATAACTCAAAACATGTTATCGATTTTAAATCGGAGTTATCGGTAGCTTTCCCCTTGAGTTATATGATAGTTTCTTAACAGGTTTGTCATAATATTTTTTGGTTTATTGCTATTATTCATATTTCGAACTTAATTAAATTACAGAATTGTTTTCAATCTTAAATCGATATAATATCGATATTACGATTTTTTCGATTATTTTTTTCTTCCTTTTTTATTAGCTTTTAATGCTATTATTGGTCTCGATTTCGATTTTTAATCGATGTTATCGATAACGTTATTAATCGATTTGTCCTTTTATTATTGGTAATCGATTAAGGAGAATAGCCATTTTCTGGCTTCGCTTACAATAGAGACCCATTACCGAGTATCTTGTAGTCGGAACACTCTACACCTACACACACACACACATACACACACACACACACATACACACACACACAGCGTGCGTTCCATCCTGCATGTTGTTGATGTGATGGCCCGGACATTTGACTTTGGCCAACTGGCTGAACCTCCTCCTTTGGGCCATGAGCGATTTGCAAGTTTGCAACTTTGGCCAAAGCCAAGGAATTCCCGGCATGGCCGCATAGCATGGGTTAACTCGTACGCTCCCAGCTCGTGCGGGGTTAATCCATCGATTGGGTGGGGAGGGGGGCGGGGCTAGCAAAGGAATTCCGGCCAAGAAGGTCACCAAAAATGGCAGCAAAAATTCAATGGGAAGTGGATTAAGCAGGTGATGTATGTGTAGGGTGCTGGAGTCAATCGGAAATTTCATTTGAAACATTTTGTACTTCCCATAAAACTCTAGATTCATTAGCTACAAATTGCAGGTAAATATATTGCATATATAAGAATATAGCCAAGCATAAATCTCTGTATTAATCACCACAAGTTTAAGACACACTCACCATATTGACTTAAACGCCGTAATTCCGCCAAAGGAACCCCCAACAAAATGTCGCTAAAAAGCCGGCGCAATCTTTGGCCAAGTCCTTCTTGGGCAAATCAATTCCCTTTAGTGGCTCCCGAGCTTGCACCTTGCAGGCACGTTGCCTTAACCCGCCACACCCCCCTCTCTCTCTCTCTCTCTCGCTTAACCCCCTTCGTCTCAAGTGCGGACACAACAACCCACATGACACACCGCTGATATGCCACAAATTTGTCGTTGTCTTTGTTGTTATTTTTGGTTATTTTGCAGCCAAGACAAACACACCTTCGGGGGTTGTGTGTGGTGGGGGGGGAGAAAGGGGTTTTCCCACTTTTCCAGGGGGGCAGTTCACTGCGATACAAAGTTGAGGCGGCAAAGACGCGGCGGGACGTGAGACGAGCGGCAGATAAAAGTTAGTTTTTTGTTGACTTCAAATGCACAGCACACAAGTCTCTCCTACTCTCTATCTCGCTATCTCTGCTCCTTGGGCTCCCTGCCTGCCACTGCTTTTTTGGGACTGTCATGTGTCTTCCACACACACACTCGCACACACACACCTAAGCACACACACTCACCGAATCGTGTGAATTATTAAAATCTAATAAACCACAAGATTTTATGTTACACGGAACTCGTTCATCGTCCTCGTCGTAGTCGTCGTCTTTGTAGCCAAAGTTTCGTGTGGTTTTCTTTGGTTACGCTATTGAACCTTAAATTAAGTTTGAACATAACTTCCGCCCACACACACTCACTCGCACACACACACGCACACACAGGATACCTTTTCTTGGGCTTGTTTACATAGGTAAGTTTAATTTTCCTGTAGCATACTTTTCGGCGCCATGCATGAAACATGTACGTCCCTGTTTTCCCGGCATTTGTGGCCTCACAAAAAGGGTATATTACAGCGAAGGCTGACGTAGGGCATATATATTCTTGAACAATAGGAAAATCCCTCAGAATAACTAGCAAAAAGTGAGCGATTTGCTATGTATTTACCTTAGTTTTATATATTTAAATATGATGAAGTATTGAGTCTAGCAGAATCCTATATAAAATATAAAATATATAAATATAAATTATAGAAATATATAATATAAATATAATTAATAAAATATAATATAAACCTAAGCGGCAGCCTTAGAGTATGCTATGATTTTTCGAATGCCTCGAGAGCCAGGTATTTCAGGGTCGACTCTCGACCAAGTTCCGAGTGTGTGTTTGCTCATAAATTTCCTTAATGTCTAAGTGTGAAAATCTTTGCCGTTCGATGGTGCTTTTCACACTTTCCGGACCTGGCCCGGGCCCTGGCCCTGGCCCGGGGAGCCCCGGCCCCATTGGCCCAGTGAAATCAAGCAGCAATGTGTAAACTTTCAATAGGTTCGTTAAAATTTTATGATTTTCCTGGCTGGCTGCCGGTGGAAAACGTGTTGAAAATTGTTGAGCCACTTCCGCCACCCTCTTCACCCCCCCCAATTTTCCTTTCAAGTTGTTGCTTTCTACTTTGCTGTCGATGAGATTTTTAAGTTTTCCTGGCCAGCAACTTTTCCTTTCTTTTTTTTTTTTTCGGTGAACTTTTCCCTGCACTTTTATTGGTATTTATAGAATATTTATAAGTTTGGTTTTTTGGGGGGAGGGAGGGAAAGTTGGAAAAGTCGTTGTGGGGAGACGAGACCCGCTTAGGATTAAGTCCTGCCGATTGGGTCTCATGTTGCTGGTCACTTTTTTGAGTGCTCCTTGATTGTTTTCCTTAGTTTTTTACATGGGTATTCTGTCTTGTTTATTAATTTATTATTTCTATATTTTAGCCATAAAGATACCCTAGATATTGAGGCATATTTAAGATAATCAGTGGAGGTTTTGTTTTATTTTTATTTTTGTATATATTCCTAACACGTCTTTGGGTTTAAGCCCCCTTCTACTACTTCTACTGAGTTATCCTTTTTGCATTTTTCTTGGCTTTTTTTCTCTGGTGCACTTTTGCAAAAGTTTCCCCAAACTGCAACTTGGCGGCTGGGCTTTGACAGCTGCATTTACACGGACCTCGTGTGTATGTGGCTGTGACCCCGCGTCCTGCGGACCTCCAGCCAAGACGAGAGAGCTTGTAGGAGGCAGCACACAAGTAACAGGTAACAGGTAACAGCCAACATCAGAAGCTGAAGAAGCAGCTGTCAAAATGACAGTTGAAAAAACAACACGGAGCAACTGAGCAACTTAGCAGGTGAGACTTTGGCGCCTGCCTGCCTGTGTGCAACACATCTCTCTCTCTCTCTCTGGACATGAAAGGGTCGAGGCTGGTCCTGGGGCCTTGCCAAAAAACACAATGCAGCCGTCAGTTGGCAGCAGCAACTTTTGACTAAACTAATTATATGCGAAAAGAAATCAAAGCCCCGCTGCTGCTGCTGCTGCTGCTGCCACTTGAGAACTTCTGCCCGTACACGTCCACAAGTGCGCTCAAGGTCCTGTGCCCTGTGCCCTGTGCCACCCTGACCCCTTTGATGTGCGGCAGCCCACAAAAGGCGATCGGCGGCAGCCACAGCCACAGCGATCGAAACCTGTAACCACTTGACTTTGTGGCGGGGAAAGTAGAGCCACAACAAGGAGAAAAATCAAATGTTGTGTTGCCTTCTGCTCAAGGACCTTTGGCACGCATTTTCAATAAATTCTGGGATTCTCAAGTGTTTCATTGTTGAAAAGCCAACGGTTTTTGTTTATTTTTTTTTTAGGCGTTGGGGATTTTTGAAGAGCTTCTCAAGTCCTTTCTAGGGTTTGAAGGTTTTTTTGTTGTATTTTTTAAAATTTTAAGTGGATTTTAATTGTTAGTCGGGGTTTTTCAAGGCATTTCGGGTTTGTTTTCTTTTTCTAAATTACATTTTAGCATAAAGATTTTATAAATATTTAAATATATATAATATATATTAAAAATATAATAAGTAAAGCTTACATTTAGACCAAAAAAAGGAAGATAAATACTCAGAAATCTAGTATTCCCCTAGAAACCCTATTTGGTGTTTCTGGAACCTGTTGCCCCCCCAAGAAATCCCCCTAGCTAGGCGGGGAAAATCCGCTTTTCCGCCCCGCCACTCGATTTCCTCGCACTGAACACCAAATCAGCCATGCAAATTTCTTAAGCCCGGCCACAAGACCCACACCCCTCCGCCCCCTCAACAGACAGCAAAAGACCGCGGGGCAGGAATCAAGAGTTGGGAGCTGGGAGCTGGGAGCTGGGAGGGTGGAACAGCTGATGCGTCAACTTAATTAGCAGCGTCACGTCTTGCGGCAGGAGTGGCAGGGGCAGCGGGGGAGGCTCTCTGGGCGGGGGCAAGCATATTGTTTAATATTGTTGTTATTTTTTTTTTTGTCCACTTTCCAAGCCCCAAGCCCCACGATTCGGTTTCGTGCTAATTGTTGCGCCTCGCACAAAATTAATGAACTCAAGTTGTTTGCCGTTGTTTTCGGGCGGGTTTTCCCTGTTTTTTTTTTCCTCTCTCTCTCTTGTTGTTGTTGTTATTTTCGGGGAAAATTCCTTAACGGAAATTGATACGTTTAATGTGGCCAGAAGGGAGGAGAGAGGGTGGGGGGATTGCTGCTGGCACTTGAATGACATAATCTAATTGAAAAGCCATTTAAGCGTGCTGCATGATAATTTTTTGTTCCGCCTCGTTGTTGCCCCAAAAAGTCGTAACGTGATTTGAATTGATAATTTGAAACAATTAGCAGGAACTTGATATTGAAGGCAATGGGCGGGGCGGTGGCTTTAATTGAATCCGAATAAAGTTTGACCAGCGACTATACATAGTACTTTATAGACCCGAATCAGGAGTGAAAAAAGGAGTCCAGCTTTCGTTTTTGTACTATAACTGCTTCATAGTAATTTGTTATTAATTTAATATTTATTAATTACTTGGTTTTATTTGATATTTATATATATATAGATAAATATATTTCTTATATACCAGATCATGCAAACAGTATCTTTTTGTGTAAGCTAGGTTTCTTGGATCTCGTTAACTGTGCTGCGCTTACTCCAAAATTACTTTCTATGTAAACAAGCTTCTCCCCGAATCCAGACTTGAGAATTTCTAGGGCACGCTTCGCGTCAGCTTTGGCAGTGCTGATCTTATTTGTTGGCCAGGAAGAAGCAATTTGTCTAAGTTTGAAATGGTGTTTAGGTTCTTTTAGGTTTCTACGAAAAATAAATTAAAAGTAACTTTTAAACTTTTAATTTATTTATTAAAAAGTAATTAAAAAAAAAAACAAATTGAAAAATCATAGCAAATTTAAAGCCAAATACACAGTCCAAAGTACAAAAGGGGCATCTGTGTGCATCGCTTTGCTTTATAATTCCCAACGAGTTCTGACGGCAGGTTTTTGGAACAGAACAGGATAGTTTTTGATAAATAAAGCCTCGATTAACAATTTCAAAGCGTGATTATAAATAATGTTATTAAATATATAATAAATAATAATATTCTAAACAGAAAATAACAATATTTATGTTTATTATTTTATTATTATTATTTAAGGAAATTACCAGCAATTACAAAGTGCAGTCAATTTTTTTTTTTTTTTAAGCAAATAGCTGTTATGGCCTTTTGCATAAATTCTATATTATGATTATATTTGACATTGGATTGTTTTTTAATTCTAGTTATCAATTAAATTAGTTAAGTAATTAGATGCTATTATAAAGGTTTATGGATTTCAGGAACTGGATCGTTGTAACTATATTTTTTGGGTAATATGTATGTAGTTAAAATGGCCTTAAATAAATTAAAGAAACCCCAGAGAAACCCCTTCTCGTGGGTTTTTGCTTCATTTTCGTTGCACCCTTATCTGCAACTGCATGCTGTGTCCTGTATCCTGCGTATCCTGCATGTGTGTGTGTGTGTGTGTGTGTGTGTGTGTGTGGGTGTATCCTTCAGGGGCGTTTTGTTGTCATCGGATTAATTGAAAAATGTTGTCCCTGCTGCTTGTCAACATTTTGATTTCCAATATGTCGTTCTCGTCCTTGCCAGTCCCTGCCAGTCCTCGCTGGCATTATAAATGGCCAGTGTAGGTGTGCGTGTGTGTGTGTGGAGAGTGCAACATTTTTCGGGCCAAAAATTTCACACGTCGCCCCGCGACAGATGTTGCTGCCGGCGCCCGCCTCGCCCCCCTTCTGGCCACACCGCCCCCTCGCTTAACCACTTCCGCACACAGGCCGTCAAACGCAGAGGTCGTCGCTCCACTCCGCCTTTACCGTTAGCATATCAATAACACACACACTGCCCCCCGCCCCGCCCCTCGGCAGGATTGCCTGGACAAGGACTCGAACTCGAACTCGGACTCGGACTCGGACTCGGGAGTCGGAGTCGGGCTTGGATCCGCATCCTGATCCAGACGGCGGACTCGTAAAATATGGCAACGGGCGTCCGTCAACCTGCACGTGAATGAGAACGTGACACCAGCGACGCCTGCTGGTGAGCCACTGCCACTCCCCCCGGGGGCAGACACTGGGCGAAAATGGGGTGTAATTTAAATAGTAAACAAAATTATTTAGAAATATTTTAAGGTAGCTGTGGGCTTGCAATACAAATAAATAAATTAAGAGGGTATAATTAAAGGCATTTGTTAATTTCTAGCCAGCATTCATGATAATAAATATGTATAAATATAAATATATATAATAAATAATAAATATCTTACATTTACTAAATTCCTTAATGTTGTTTTAATTTATATTTTCTGGTAAATTATAATATTTATTTAAGGTCTAGTTGGTAGACATAAATCGGGACTTCAGTAAGCAATTATTTCGTCTCATCAGTACCCTGCGAATTCATGTTTAAAATAATATATAAATATTTAATTAACATTAAATAAAAAATATATAAAAATGTATTGCAATAATATAAATAATATTATAACATATATACACCATAATAAATAATTTAATTTTATAATTAAGCATAAATATTTAGGATAACAAAGGCCATAAAGTCACAGCCATAAAAAGCTAGGGAGGACTCAAAGAAATTGATAACAAAATTAAAAGCAGCTCCTGGCAACACTTTTTTTCACCCTTAAAAAATAATAATATAAATAAAATAATTCAATAAATGCTCTTGTAAATATTTCATATTTTATTCAGCATTAACTCCTCATTTCTGACAGTGTTTTTAGTGCCTTAGTTCCATTTTGTTTTGCAGCGCCGCCCGCGAGCCGTTTGATTTCACATTTCATGCAAATTTTTGGTGGACAGACGCATGGGTTCGAGGGGGAAGGAGGGCTTGGCAGTGTCCTGGTCTGTCCTGGCCCTGGCCCTGGCAAGGACGCAGGACGCAGGTCGCTGTCGCATCATCGGAAATGAATCATTTGCTTCGTTTGTTGGCATCCGCTTGGCGCTTATTTCCGTTGCGTCCACGATTTCTGCCCTGCCCACCCTCTCCCCCGAAATTTTCCTGCTTTTCTGGCCTAAAACCTGGTACCCGGGCTTTCGCTGGGTTTTTCGGGCCAGGACATGTGTGTGTGTGTGTGGGCACGGCACGCTTCCGTGACAAAACATGAACCAAAATCCAGGATCAGGTAGAGAAGCGAAAAAAATTTGTATTTTCTGTAAAATCTTTGCCAGAGTTTTGCTCTATTTTTTGTTTCCTCTCAGAGAGAGAGAGCCAGGTGTCATCCTGTCCCGGTGGTGGCTATCGGAAGTGTTGGATAGTGTCGATCTGAAAGGACCCGCATGTGCCGCATCCCATTCCCCCGGGGCTCCTGCCTTTATGTGTCTGCGTCCCGGCCATTCATCCGGCCATTCGCTCATCCATCCATCCATCCATCCATCCATCCGTTCATCCATTTGTGTCCGCACTCATTTGAGTCCCGCATAAATCAATTGCACTTGTCATCAACTCAATTAATTTTTGGCAAACAAAGTGCAGTAAATCAATTGCTTTGGCAGCTGGGCCAACGGGTCATGGCATGGACATCGCCACTGGCCTTTGACCCATCCTGCGGCACTCACAGCGCCGCTTAACCCACTGAAAAAATTGCCATAAAATGTTTGCTTCTTGTAAGGGGTTTTTTTGAATTGGAAATAATATTTTTAAATATTATTATCAGCTGGCAATTAAGTGTAGGAAATTGTTTAAATTCGGTTGGGGATTTTCATCAATAGGGGAAAATATTATTACATTTTTTTGAGAGTAGTTTTCCTTTCCAATAATATTATAAATATAATTATTATATATTATAAGTTCACAATAATATTTATAAATATTTACAGGGGCATTTTCAACTTTAATTGCATTAAAAATACTAGCAAGGTTTAAGCTAACTTATAGGCTTTCGGTGATATATGTATATTTTACTGTAAATTAATAATTAATTTAATTAAATATTCGTTTATTATTAGAATTAACATTTTAATATTTGAAAAGATGTTTTAAAGTTTAAAAATTAAGTAATTGAAAGGCGATGCCACAGACTCCATGGCTTAAGCCTCAAATTAAATTAGAAAAGTATATTTAATTAATTAACCAAAGAAAGGCCGCCCCCAGGCATGAGAGGGTTAAGTCCCTTGGCTGGACACAGTTTTTTTGTGCAGTGCCATGGCGTCCTGGCCCCGTTGCTGTTTGCTTTTGTTGGTTTTGCTTTCTTTCTGCATTTGTCATTGGCATTTCTTTTTTTTTTTTTTTTTTGCGCCCCCAGTCGCGTAAAGGACATTCGGCAAGGGGGCAGGGGAATGTCCATTTTATGAGCCGCCCCATGCATGTTGACACTGTATCAAATGGGGTTAAAAAGTGATTAAAGTAGGTTTGGCAAATGTCAACAATGTTTATACCATCGGCAGGCAGGCAGGCAGGCGCAGTCTGGCAGGCAGGCAGGCAGGCAGGACCTCCGCCTCCTGCCCAGGGCTTAGGCGTGTAACTGTCGTCGTCGGAGTGCCGCTGACGTTTCGGTATGTAATCCCCATCTCCCCCAACCCCCCCTGTATCTGTATCTGTGTATCTGCATTTTTTCCACAATACCAATGCGAGTGGTTCGCTCGTTGTTTGGCGCCCCGATTCGATTTGCAATTTTTTACAGGGGATATGGCGTGTCCTTTGGGGAATTTCAGGGAGTGTCAGCGTTAAATTATGCAATTTTTTGCTGCTGCTGTTGTTTTCGCTTTCGGTAAATTGAATTTATGCATTTGAATTTGATGGCAAAAAATGAAACCATATCGAATATCAATTTAATGGGCGGCTTGAATGGATGCTAAAGTAATTGCCTTTGTTCTTTTATTTCTTCTTGCTATTAAAATATGTATTTAATAATTGAATTAGGAAAGAAAAGAGAGAGAGAGGGAGAGATGATGGTACATTGCAGGCCAAGCGAAAGAGAGCAAGATCTTTGTTGAGTAAATCGGAAACTAAAAATAAGTTCATTCAAATCAAAAATCAAATCAAAAAGAAAATGAATTATTTTCCATATAAATAAATACTCTATTCTGTATCTTATCAAATAAAAAACACTAAAATTGATTGTAATATTTCTCTTTAGATATTTTTCCCCTGAAAAATCTCAGCTCTCTCATCTGCAAAGTATCTTTTTGGTCTGATGGCATCTGAAACTATTTACTCAGCCGTCTCCACCCTGCTCACCCTGCCCTTTGGGGAACTTTCCCATTTTCTCCCCTCCATCTCCCCCATCTCGAAGCTTTTCGGTCATATGTCATGCTTGGGCAGGCGATTTATTCTCAACGAAATACTCTTAAAAATGTTGCGTATACGTACATAAAATGCAAAATGCAAAACGCACCCAGAGATGAGAGCCCTAAAAGCCAAACGGACAGCAGGGCAAACAGCTTGGATCAGGATCAGGGCTAGGGTGTGTGTGTGTGTGTGTGTGTGTGGGTATAGTTGCATATATAAATTACACACCCACATATATAAATTACCTTTTGATAAATCTCAGTCGTCAGGCCGAGAGCCGAAAACGGCAAACAGAAACAAAACATATAGAAAAATGTAAGCTCGAGGCGTTGGGTCCCAGTAGGGCTGGCCCAGAGTATATCGATATATCGATATTTTCTTATTGCCAGGGTGTAAAGTCTCGATATAATGTGGTCTTCATTTATATATAGTATTTTGTAAGGGGTTTTGCTAATTTTTTACATAAACTTCCAAGATGTTATTGAGTATTTACTTAATCGATATTTATCGAAGCTTGTATTATTGATTAATCGAAAGAATAATCATTTCAAATATATATTAACTTATTTATTATATAATAACTATGTAATATTTCTAAATAAAGTCAAAAGTAATAAAGTAAAATTAAGGATACTTCATATTCTCCCTCACAAACGATATGTATTTTTCGATATCTTAGTAGTTGTCTATCGATATATTTTATGGCACATCCCTAGCCCCAAAGGGTGACCACCCCCTCGCAGGGACAAGAGGGACTCCACTGGCTGAGTTGCACAGTTGAGAAATCTTTTCGAACGTAAATCAATCCGTGCAGCTACATCATCGTCCGACTGACGACGACGACGACGACGCCTTTCCGGCTCAGGTCCCCACATTCCGGAGCCCCTGGTGCCCACCACTGCTCCTCCGCCTCGGAGAGAGTGCACCAATTGCTTTTCTTGATTGTTTTGTGGGCCGGCTCGGTGGCTCTGGACCAGTGCCACATATCGAAATGCAAATTCAACTTGCAGTTAGAATATCCTACGCAGGCCGAGAGGGGCAGGGACTTGGAGTGGGAGTGCTGGCAAACACAAAACTCCACAAAACGATAACGACACTCATCATCAACCAAAGTCGGATTTCGGACTGGCTCCTCCACCTTGGCCCGCCCCTCTCCACCCCCGGCCATTCGCATGCATTTCAGAAACGCAACAGTAAACGCAATTTTTGGCCCTGGCCACAATTCGTTTACTTTCTACTGGGCCCAGTCCGAGTCCCAGTGCCAGTCCCATTCCCAGTCCCAGTCCTAGTCCTAGTCCGAGTCCGAGTCCGAGTGCTTCTCCGAGTTGTGCTCCTCCAACCCGCCAGCTTTCCCGCCGCTTTCCCACTCATTTTTCCTAGGGACAATCATCCTCCTCAGACGTTGGGCTGCATTTTCCGTTTTCGTTTACGCATCGTTTGAAATTTCTATGAATTGTAGATGCAATCGTCCAGGCCATGGGTCCTGCCTAAGACTCATGTGTTACATGTGTGCTCCTGCTCCTGGTGGGGTCCTTCGCCCGCCGCCCCAGGCCCCCCTCCGGTTATGGTTCACGAACCCAACCGACCCCAAAAGTCAGTGGAGTGCATTTCACTTGCAGTGCATTTGGTAAGCTCACGACGAAGGCAAAGTTGACGATTCTCTCCTCCAGCTCTCTGTTTTTGTGGCCGGGCTTCGGTCCAGGTCCAATGCAAATTGAAAACACCACCTCCTCCTCCTGCCGCAGGGGAGGGAAAGCCCCTCCACAAGAAGATGAAAGCCGGAGAGAAAGAAATGTACAGTTGGCCCCGTTAGCTGGCCGGCCAAAGGGATTAGAGTGAGAGGAAATGGTAACTGGTAGCTGGTAGTTGGGAGCTGGGAGCTGGGAACTGCTACTGGTACCGGTAGCGGGGCCAATCTTTCATGACGAAACAAATATCCTCATAATTCAACAGGAAAATTGCCCCGCAGTTGGCAGACCCTGAAGGATGCACTTCAAGAAAAAATTCCAAAAGAGGAAAAGGTATGCAATGCAATTTATTTGAAATATTAAATACTCCTGCAAGGGATATAAGTATAAGGAAATCAACTTCATTACTAAATTTGTTTCGAAGTTAGAGATAATCAGCGGTTAGCTTAACATTACCTACAAGTTCCTGAGTAATAATAATATTATTTATATTTTATTTTAAAATCAAAAATAGGATCTACAGCTGCACACAAATTCATATAAATATATAAATAAATATATTTATCAGCAACTGAAGGTTTGGAGTCAAGTTAAGTAGCAGTTAGCTTAACCTGCTCTTGTAATTCTCAAGTTGTAGTTGCAAAACGATTATCGTTTTTAATATATTGATTTATTTATAATAGTTTAAAGAATTGTAGATAGAAGTAAAATAATAACAATAAGAAAAATATAATTCATTAAATTAAAATAAAAGAGATAAAATATAAATCATTTTAGGTAACTGGAGGTTAGTTGTAAGCTTAACCTGAACTTATATTTTCCAAAAGTATAAATTCACCTTCATAAGTGTAGAGAATTTCTATACATATGTTCGAAAAAATATTCACAGTTAACTGGAGGTTAGCTTAACCCACACTTGGTATTTAAAAATGGCGAATTAGTGGATTTATTAAAAATAGTTTATTAAATTATAAGTAGAAAAGAAAGTTTATAAACATAGGCATAATTATCAGAAATCAGCTTAGGTAACTAGGGGTTAAAATAAAATTAAGCTGTAAGCTTAACCTTAACTTATAATTCCCAAGTGGTAGGGGTAAAAGTATAAATTAATCTTCATAAATATTTAGAATTGCTATACATAATAACACAATAATTATATGCAATAAAATATGTATATTCATAGGTAACTGAAAGATAGCTTCCCGAATTCCCCTCAAAGGTAAATCCTTTTTTCTGCCAGTGTACAACCGGGGGTCTCGGAGTTTCAGGGGCCTGAAACTGAGCCCGGGCCTATGAGGTTTTTCTGCGGCATCGTTTGTTACGCCTCGTGTTGCGGCGTTGCAGGACTATCCGAGTGAAGGAGTTGGGACCGGAGGAGGAGAACCGAGAACGGAGAACGGGGAACGGTGGACGGAGGACGGAGGCCGGAGGCCAGGGGCCGAGACCCTTTGTTGGTTTCTGGTGATTTGCTTTGTCAGTGACAAAAATAATAACAGCCAGCCGCAGGCCAAGCCAAAGCTCCTTGCCCTGGCCACGTCAACCGGTGCAGGTCCTGTTTCTGCTCCTGATTTGGATTCGGATTCGGATGCGGATGCGGATGCGGCCCTGGCTCTGGCTCTGGCTCTGGCTGTGCCTCTGATTTTGATGCTGGCTCCCATATGTCAAGTCCTGGCCTGCCATGTGTGTGTGACCACTTTTAATTACCACAATTTGAATTTCTTGAGCAACTATTTGGTTAGCAATCTGGCCGGGACAGGGCAGAGGCCTCTCCCCCCCTTCGCAGGACTCTTTTTTTCCAGCAAACAAATCGCCTGGCCCGTCCCGTCCCGTCTGGCCGAGTCCGCGTCTCATAAATAATCAAGCAATTATTTTGCTGTCAATTTCAACACGGCCGCCGAAAATGCACGGCAAAGAAGGACGAAGGATACTCGCAGTTCTCGCAGGATCGAGGAGCGTGGAGCGAGGAGCGGGTAGGCAGGAGCGAGAACATGCAACCCGCTGAGTCCTTCGGACACGCTACACGGCCTTAAGGGGCAATAAATTCTTTCTGGCTGCGCCGGCCAAGAAATCTAAGCAGAACACTGCCCAAAAAAAGTATCTGTGACAATTGCAAGGGGATTTGAATCCATAAAATATATATTTCACATTCAAAACTGGATTTTTAAGGCCTACCAGTTAAGGCTAAAAATGGATTTTAAAGCACAACTTCTTAAAGGATATTCCTTCTAACCTTTTGTGAGGTTTTCCGAGGTTCTAAACAATATATTTGCTTAAGTTTCTTTCGGTGCCAGTTTGTGCAACGACGCCAACTGAGAAGTCTCCAAGTCTGGCGGGCCTTTGGCCATAGTCTGTTGATTTTGTCGAGCGGCCCAAGGAGCCCGGCAGTTGTCCTGGAGGAGGAGGAAGCCTTTTGTGCCGTGGTCCCCGTCGCACGCCTTCTCCTTCCAGTTTGCGATTCGATTTCACGGCCGTATATCATTGCGATTTCAGTTACAGTGCCGTGCACTCTCCGTGTCTCCGTGGATATCCCTCTCTCTCTCTCTGGGCGGAAGTCCTTTAGCAGATTATCTGCGCAGCCGAGTCCTGAGTCCTGCCTGCGAATATCCCGTGATTTGTAATTGAAGGGCGTGTTCGCTGTTCGCTGTTCGCAGTCGAAAAAAGAAGGAGGAAAAGCACTCGAAACGAAAGCCAGGATCCTCTGGCTGATTGCATTCCTCGGAACGGACGGAAGACGGAAGGGGCCGTTAAGTGATGCCAATGATTAACAACGGAAGTATAGATTTGGCCAGACTCTGCCAGGACTCAGGGGGAGGAGGGAATCGATGGCCTTGGCAGGGCTCTTAATGGCATTTGGCCATAAATCAAACCGAGGCCTAATTGTCCAGCTTTAAGCTGCTGCAAGAAGGCTTAAAGTGAACTCAGGTTCCAGTTAACATATGGAATAATGGGGAGAGAATATGGCATAATAAGCCTTAATATTTGCAGTTTTTATATAATTAATTTGCTAATTTAAAGAAACAAAGCAAACACTAATTATTTCGAAGGATCTTATACATATTATGCATTATATATTCCTAAACTTAGCTTCCAGAATATGCGGCTATCGGGTAGCAAAACAATAAACGTAAATAACTTTCAATTGAATAGTTTTGTGGCGGCAAAATTTACGTTAATCGTGAAATGTTTGCGCAATTCTGGCCCGTAACAGTTTTGGGTGACGGGAAAGGGCTAGGCAGGACGAGGACGAGGACGAGGACGACAATGGTCCGCCATTAGCAGCATTATTCTTCCACTATCCCGTTCCCTCACATAAAAGTCCATCCTCTATAAAAACCCCCCAAAATAAGGACTCTAGCTGGATCCCTCTCATATGGGTTACGCTTCCCTTTCCCATTTCCCATTTCCCATTTCCATGTTTGATTGTAATTTTGTAATTTTCCCAGTTTATTATCTGACAACATTATCGCACACTCACACACACACAAGGACCCCTTGTAGCAGGACAACAAAACATTAAATTCTTGGCCGTCGCCATCGCTCTTATCTTGTGTCGCATAAAACGCCGAGTGAATTTTCCAACTTGCACACACACACACACACTCCACGCACAACAAATAAACTCATCGAATTTCTCTTGTTAATTGAAATAAAACTATTTCCATCTCCAGCCCGCAGTGGGGAGCCCAAAGTTTTCACAGCCCCCGGGCGGAGAGAGGGGAGACTGCAGAAGGGACACCCGAATATATCAGATAATGCCAAGAAATAGGTCTGTTCGGAATTGCTATTTTAAATAGGTATAGGCATTGCAGAAATTAAATGCAACATTTAAATAAATAAATAAGTAAGGAATTTATTAAGTAATAAATATAATTTTCTGTAATTAAGTATACAACTATCCATAAGATACTTATAGAATAAAGAATACAATGTCATAATACCTTAAAGTGGCACCTTAAAAGGGTTTTTACTAAGCAAAAAAGTAAATAAATAAATAAGTAAGGAATTTATTAAGTAATAAATATAACTTCCTATTATTAAGTATACCACTATCTATGAGATACTTATAGAACAAGAAAACAGTGTCATAATACCTTAAACTGGCACCTTAAAGAGGTTTTTACTAAACTAAAAAGTAATCTATCAAGAATTTCCTAATTTTACAAATCAAAACAAGGCCATAACAATGCAATGCAAGTATAACTTTCTATTATTAATTATACAACTATCTGTGAGATACTTATAGAACAAGAATACAGTGTCATAATACCTTAAAGTGGCAGCTTAAAAGGGTTTTTACTAAGCAAAAAAGTAAATAAATAAATAAGTAAGGAATTTATTAAGTAATCAATATAACTTTCTATTATTAACTATACAACTATCTATGAGATACATATAGAACAAGAATGCAGTGTCATAATACCTTAAAGTGGCACCTTAAAAAGGTTTCTACTAAACAAGAAAGTTATCCATCAAGCATTTCCTAATATTACAAATCAAAACAAGGCCATAACAATGCCAGTTTAACACAAAGGAAGTTAAATATTATTGCTGCAAAGTTTCCCATTAATATTTACCCACAAAAAGCCCTTTGGGGAACCAAAAAAAATTAGATAAAAAACACCAACAAAGTGTTCAATAAACTGCAAACAAAAAGAGCTGCAACAAAAAAAAAATAGGAAGAAATCTTAACAAAATGTCAAGTGAGTTCCGTGGCCCTAATAAACTTAATCAAATTTCCAGCTAAATCTACGTGCACTCGCTGCAGGCAGCATCGTCGTCGTCGTCGTCCTTTTGGTCGTCCTGCCAATGTGTGACGTGACATACGATATTTGAGTTTGGAGTTTTGTGGCTTTTAACTTGATTTTTTTTGCAGCTTTTTTATTTTTTTTTTGTTCTCCGTGCTTTTGTGTCTGCCCCATCTATGAGGTGTTAATGCTTTGTAAAGTTTTTTGCACGAAGGCAAACAAAAAGGCGGAATCAAAGGCAAAGGATTCTGCTTGAGAGCATGGGGCATGCTGGGGACACGAAACCTTACAGAAAATAAAAGAGCAAAGAAATTGCCAGCCACAAAGCATTTTTATGAGCTTCGTGTGTGTGTGTGTGTGTGTGTGTGTCACTTACTGCACTTTTCTTTTTTTATTTTCCTTTTTTTAAGTATTTTAAGTGGCCTTTACGGAGGGAGGCCAACAACTTGGCCCGAACTTGCCCCGAACTTGGGCCAAACTTGGGCCAAAACTAAGCGGAAACTGATTAAAAAATGGAATAAATTAATAAATAAATAATGTTACCAACTACATAAATAATATTTAGGGATTAGAAACACTCGGCTTTTCACTTGTAACAATTTTGCAATTTATTGAACATACACGGAATGAATGGCACGGTAATTGAAACTCAAAAAGAGAGAAAGCCTCAAAGATTTGTCACGGATTCTTCTACATAGATATTTCTGGCATTATTCAGAGCTTCTTCAGAGCTTCTTCAGAGATTCTTCAGAGATTCTTCTTCGGAGATTCTTCAAAGAATCTTCAGTTTCCTATATTTCTTAATAGATTCTTTGTGGCCTCCTAGACGACACTGGCCAATAGGACCGTAATGTCGTCCGGCTTGCCGCCCGGCACCTCGATATCCTGCATGCGGGCATTCTGGCTGAAGGGCGAATCGAATTCCGGATTCATGCTCAGGGTCCTGGCCATCAGGACCAGCGAATTGGCGGCCATCTGGAGGCGCATCGGGTCCCAGACGCCGGCCAGGTCGCTGATCACCTCCAGGATCACATCCAGCGGTATGTTGTCGTAGACGCCATCGGTGGCCAGCAGCACAATGTCGCCGCGACGCGCCACAAACTGCTGGAAGTCGGCGCACTCCGGGGTGTCCAGCAGGTAGCTGCCCACGGTGGGCGGCGGACTGCAGAGCTGATAGGGCGTGTTGAACTGGTGCTGCTGGTCGAGGGAACGGCACAGGAGGCGTCCGGAGCGCACCACCAGGAAGCCGCTGTCGCCGATGTTGGCCGTGTAAACGGTGCTGTCCTCG
>JAEIIU010046696.1:0-36804 GCA_018874675.1 Drosophila baimaii
AAACGCATTTAGTTCGCTAAACGCATTAAAACTAATAAATTACAAGGTCGCTAATCTAATTCATATTAAACATTAATATTAAAATAAGTAGATGACTTTCTGCTCAGCTAAAATTTAGAAAGACTTCCAAAACTTCCTTTAAATCTTTATTATTAATTTAACATTTACTTTGGCAAATAAATAAATAATAAACTAAGTATGGATACATTTTAAAAATGTAGATTTCCATACTCTGCAACTATCTTGAAGGCAGTTAACCGAATTAGTGACTTTCCTAGACCCAAAATATTACCCAATTCAAAGTCTTAACTACATATATAGTATTTATAAGCCATGTAAATCTTATCGATGCCTAACCCTCGACGCGATGTCTTGTGTCGATATCATATCCCAGACTTCAAGAGTCGCCCACAAGCTCATGTTATGTGTTGGCAAACTTTTCCAAATGGCACACACAAACCGCAAAGATTGGCAACCACTGTGCCGGGGCCAAGTTTTGTTACCTGTTTGCCTTGCAGTTCAATGCACTGGCGGCCAACCAGTTGAAAATTATGACAGCTGCTGCGGCGGCTGCGGGAAGGAGCAGCAACCCGAAGCTGGAGCCGGAGTCTGCCTTATTTGTAAACAATTGTGGGCCGTCTCTCTAACTGTTAGTGCTGGCCAATCGGCCGCCTTTCCAGAGACGAGCACTGCAAGAAAATAAAGGAAAAAGGTTTTAAAAATAAAGAAAATCTGTCAGCTAGAGTTAAGAGAATCCTTTGGGTTAAGACTTAGCTAGAGTTAACCATCTTAACTAATAAGATTACAGATTAAACGTTAAGCTTCATCATCATTAATCCGTATTTTTCCCCTTTCCTCCTTCCAGGGACACCCTGTTCCGCATGTCTTTCGATCTGGAGCCGCTGGAGCGGGCCAGCTGGGGGGCCACGCCATCGGAGATTGCCATGTGCCAGGCAAAAGGCCAGTCGGAGCGATGGTGTCGCAACTATGTGCGCGTGCTCCACAGCTACGGTGAGAACCAGCTGTACGCGTGTGGGACGAACGCCTTCCAGCCGAGCTGTTCGTGGCGCCAGGTGAGTGGTCGTCGTCCAAGTCGTCCAAGTCGTCCACCAAGTCGCCAAGCTGACGCGCCATTTACCCCCACCCTTCTCCCATTTGCAGATGGAGAACCTCAACATCACCGGTGTGGACAGCGGCGTGGTCAAGTGCCCCTTCCATCCGCAGGCGAACAGCACCAGCCTGCTGCAATCCAATGGCCAATTGTTTGTGGGAACCACCACTGATTTTTCGGGCAGCGATGTGGCTATCCTGCGAACGGGAGTGAAATCTAATGAGGTAAGGGTACTTTCTTATATATTGTATCATTTTTCTTGGGCGCACAGGGCGGATGAGTAATTTTTTTTTAATTCTTAAGGGTTTTAGTAGATTTTATAGAAACTTTTAGATTTCTTCTATTACATTTGGTTATTTTCTTGTATAATTTTCATATTAGATCAGTAAACTTAGATTATTCAGTCAGTGTGCCTTTATTTTCGCATGACACACCTTGCGTATGAGTAATTTATTTACGGAAAACTAGCCTTCAATGGGATTTCTTTTGCTTTTAAGCAATTTACTTTAATTTTATATATTTAAAATAGTTCGTTAACTTATTTTAAATTAACTTAAGCCTTTAAAAGTTTGCAATTTGATATAAACAAAGGTGTTTAAATAGTTTAAAAGTAAAAATTAAGGTTAAGCCAATGAGAAACTTAATTGCTAAGGCCACCAAAATATTCTTCAAAATTATTAATATTCTTAAAGCTAATAAAGTTCCTTAAAAGGTATTAACTAAGATTAAATTCATTAATTTTCTATATTTGTTTATAACTTATTTCCAGCGCTTCCTCCGCACCAAGCAATACAACAACAACTGGCTGAGTGGAGCCCAATTCGTGGGAAGCTTCGAGGCTGGCAACTTTGTGTACTTTCTGCTGCGCGAGTCCGCTGCCGAGCACATGAGCTGTGGCAAGGTAAGCTTATGCCCCCTTGATTCCGTAAAATATATATCCCAACTAATATGTGAAAATTCCTGCTCTCCAGGTGATATATTCAAGGATTGCTCGTGTGTGCAAGAACGATGCAGGCGGCGGCAGGCTGTTGAAGGAAAACTGGACATCCTTTTTGAAGGCACGCCTCAACTGCTCGCTGCCCGGCGAATATCCCTACTATTTCGATGAGATCCAGGGCATGACATACGCCGAATCCGAGTCCATTCTATATGCCACCTTTAGGACTTCAGGGTAAGTTTTGAGCATACTTTTCTGGCACTACCTTCTATATGTTAATTCCCTTCTCCGAATTTACCTTAACAGCTCCAGCATCTTTGGCTCGGCGGTGTGTGCCTACAACCTGAGCTCGATTGACGAAGCCTTCGATGGTCCATTCAGGCACCAGGAGCATGCGGATGCCGCCTGGCAGACAGTGGACACCAACCAGAGGAGTCAGTTTCAATGTGCCAGCGGTTCGACCAGTTTTGGCCACTGGCTGGAGAGTTCTCGTTACCAACTTATGGATTTGTCTGTTCAGCCCATTGGCGCCCAGCCTCTGTATCACTCAAAGTTGGAGCAGTTTGGTCGTCTGGCCTTGGACGTGATACGCACGAAAACGGAGCAGGTGCACGTCCTGTTCGTGGCCAGCAGTGGAAATCACATCAAGAAGCTGTCCGTTAAGTTTGGGAACGGCGAGGCTCAGACCTGCCTGGTGGAGCTGTGGCAGGCGGACGACACTGGAAGCAGTTCGCTCCTAAATATGGCCTACCTGAAGGTCAGCGACTCGCTCTATCTGGGCACGGACCTGGCCCTCACCCGGATACCCGCCCAGCACTGCAGCCGGCATGTGTCGCAGTCGAGTTGCCAGAATGCCATGGATCCCTACTGCGGCTGGAACGAGCTGGTGGAGCGCTGTGTGCCCCAGCCACTGGACTCCTCGGTGTGGCAGCACTGGCACCAGGCACCGGAGCTCACCTGCCCCGTGTTGAATGCCCCAATCGATGGCGGCTGGTCCACCTGGAGCTCGTGGGCCGTGTGCCAGCAGCACGAGCAGACGGACAGCAATTGCCAGTGCCGGCAGCGGAGCTGCAACAATCCACAGCCACAGCACGGAGGCTCCAGTTGCGAGGGCATCAGCACCCAGGTGACCAATTGCACCCAACATGGCGGCTGGACGGAGTGGTCGGCCTGGTCGCCCTGCTCCCAAACCTGCGGCGTTGCGGTCAAGATCCGGCGACGCACCTGTGGCAATCCTCGGCCGGCGCACGGCGGGCGGACCTGTGTGGGTTCGGAACAGTCGGAGCTGTACTGCCGCCACCTGCCGCCGTGCCCGGTGGCTAAGCCGCAGTCCGTGGACGGCGGCTGGGGGCCGTGGGGCGAGTGGAGCGAGTGCAGTGCCCAGTGCGGCGGTGGCTTCCGGATGCGACGTCGCGAGTGCAACGATCCGGCTCCCTTGAATGGCGGAATGGATTGTCCGGGCTGTCGGCTGGACTACGAAGAGTGCAGCATGCACAGCTGCCAGGAGGTGCGCAAGCTCAGCGCCTGGACGCCCTGGCTGACGGCGGCGGGCAGCGGAAACTCCAGCGAGCCGCATTTGGAGCGGCGGTACAGGTACGCCTGCCGGGCCACCAGTCCGGATGCCAGCTCCGTGCGCATCAGCCTGGCCAAGGAGGAGTCGCGCAGCTGTCATGCGGATGGCAGCTGTCAGCGGCAGGGAGACCACGAAGCCACAGACTCGGCGGATGCGGCGGACTGGTCACCATGCAGCGTCAGTTGTGGCGGCGGCACCCAGCATCGGCAACGTGGACGCGGCACCCAAAGCCGCGTGTGCAACCTGCAGGCCTGTCCCACGGACGAGCAGATGACCGGCAATGCCATCGACAACAACGAGCTGGATCATGGGGAGTGGGGCTGCTGGTCGGAGTGGTCTGCCTGCTCGGTGACCTGTGGCCTGGGACTGCGAAGGCGCACGCGTCGCTGCCTGGGCGGCCATGAACGCATGTGCCAGGGTCGTGCCCTCGAGGAGCAGAAGTGCGAAATGGTGCCTTGTGAAGGTGGGTTCTTGCCTTTTTCGTATCTCTTCTGGTACTAAACTTTCGTTTTTCCTCAGATTTCCTGGGCTGGAGTTCCTGGAGCGAGTGGTCCAGCTGCTCTAGCGATGGCATCCGCCTGAGGCATCGTCGCTGTCTCATGGAGCAGCCCAATGCGCAGGAATGCCGTGGGGCAGAGTTCGAGAAGACCGCCTGTGTGCCCAACGAATGCGGGGGTAAGCTTCGGGGGGATTCCCTAAATTAAATTATAAATCCATACTAATCCCACCTGGATTCCCTTGCAGATGTCCAGACTGCCTCCACGGCCACCCTGCCCATTGTGATTGCCGTTTGCCTGCTGATAACTGTGGCCTGTTGCCTGGCCACCTATCGGTTCACCAAGCAGCGCTGCCTGCTGAGCGCCGAGGAGGCGCTAAACAAGACCACAACGACCACGGCCAGCTTCGACACGTATCCCAATCAGTATTCCAGCCTGCCCACCAAAGATGTGAGTCCTTTATCCTCCATTTACTCATATTTTTTGCTAATAAATCTCCTTAAATCCCCGCGCAGTACTACGATCAGCGACCGAAGCGACAGTCCAGCTTCCGGATGCCCGCCAAGACGAGCAATCTGGGCAATGGCCATGCGAATGGCAATAGCACCCTCAATCGCAACAACATGCATCACAACAACACACCCAAGGTGCTGGCCAAGACCTACAACGACTGTGAGACGGGCACGCTGAAGCGACAGTCGGCGCTGAACAATTGCCGGAGTAACATCGACGACGAAAAGTTCTAGGATCCTGTCTCTCGGTCCCTCTCTCTGCCCTCTAGTGCCATTATTTGCCATGGCCATTCATGGAAATATTAGAAACTATAGACATGTTTTTTTGTTTTTGTTTATAAATGAAGCAAAATGTTCCTTGCCTGACTCACATTGAGTCGTTTTAGTTAAGCTAATTGAGGTAGTTATGGACCTAAGTAGTGCGCTAGCCTGTAAGATGTAGCTAAGTAAGTTAGTTAGAGTCTAAGAGTCTAAAGTTAAGATGAGAAAGTATTTTAGTTGGTTTGAAAATTGAAACATTTCAAAATTGTATCCCCTCTGTTCTTGCATTTAATAGTGTAAATGGACTGGAGTCACTTCAAATTGTTGTACAAATCGTTTAAGTTTATAATAAATACAACAAAAACCAACGCGAGACTGACCGTTAATAATTGTTTAGAAACGAAAATGTGCTAAATTTCCCAAAATTAATGCCATGCAGCGTAATATTCAACAATATTTAATTATGTTTAATTATACGTATTTGTTTACTTTTAACTTATCATAGTTTATGAAGTCCGAAACAGACGTAGTCGAGATAGAGTCTAAGATACGTACACATCGAGAAAATAAAGCGAGTTTTACTAACCAAAATAAACGAAAAATTGTATTTAACTTAAGGGGGGAGATAGATTTCAGCGGAATTAGAATTATTACCAACTAAACAATAGTTAGGACAATAATTAGGTTTATTATTTTATACCAAAATAGATTGAAAACAAAGGTTTTTGGGATACATAATCATAGGATAGTTTCCTTCAATGATAACTCTTGATTATATAGGGGGAGGCGGTAAGAAATCATCAAAAAAAGGATAACAAGCTTTGCAATTTAAAGATTGTTTTCATTGTAGAATGATTACCGTACAAAAATGGAAGTACCTATTTATATTATCGTGATCGTACTATTTTTTAGTACATCTTATACATCAGACTATGCAGAAGCCTACGATCAGCCGGGTACCCAAGTTTATAGCACCTAAATGACCATAATATATTGTTTTGATAGAGAAGAAGCCAATACACAAACCTCTGATCAGCTAGGGGGCTAACCATACATAACAAGTTTATCAGATTTTTGATAGTAATTAATAACGATAATAAGTATGGCTTTGTCGTAACATGAGAGCGATAGAACTTTTTCACCAAAATTATTAAATATTTAAGTTTTTAGTACACGATCCACTAGCCAACACACAAACCATTTATCAACCTAGCTCACAACCCGCGGTTGTAGTTCTCGGAACCAACACATTTTTAATGGCGCCACATCTTCGAATATAAAGTGTAGAAAGTAAATTTTAGCTTTTACATATCATATTTGTATACTATTTTATTTACTTATACATATACTATCATATTTTATTTATTATACTATATACATATATGTGCAGTCACAAGGCCTGTTCCTTCAGTTCTCATATTACCCAAAAATGTTTTATTATTACGTTAACACCAAACGTAAGCCTACTACACCTTTCCTTGCTTTCTTTTAAAAATACAATAATAAATAATGATCAGGCTACCGCCGATTTATTTGTCAGTGTTTTCAAACTACTTAGTCAACGTCCACTGGACTCAAGTCAGTTATTTCTATTCTTTCATTGTGTCCACATCGAAAATAAATTTCAGTCCCAGTTCTAACACAAAATTATATTTTTTTCTTGGACCTTTAAAGTGTTAACAAAATTTAATTATCAAATCCGGGCGGAATACCGGAAAGCTTGAAAATGCATTATCGTCGTCGTAGCCACGTTCGTCGTCGTCGTCATTATTCGATTCTGCGACGGAATTGAAGCCAAAAAGTCCGGTTAACTGGGCTCGCAGGCGACTGGCTGTATCGCGCCAGATCCTCGCCGCATCTTCCAAAATTGTATCCTCTTGCGCCCGAAAGTTGCAAACATATTCAGAATCGCCACCGTCTACAGAGGTGCCGACAGTCTTCGCTGGTGGTGCTACATCGTGGCCTACCAACAGTTGCTCTTCGTTCTTGGAGCTCTGACCATGGTCATCTACCTCCACACTGGAAGCCATTGTCAACCGAGATCCCTCCTCACTGTTGAGAGGAGTGAAGGTAGTCATAATCTTAATGTGGCAAACGGTGGACACCAACCAGAGTAGTCAGTTCTAGTGTGCCAGCGGTTCGACCAGTGTTGGTCATTGGCTGGAGAGCTCTTGCTACCAACTTATGGATTTGTGGAACAGATGCACGTCCTGTTTCTTTTGAAGGTGGGTTATAGTTAAAAAAAGCCTTTCAGTTTCTCTTCAAGTAATAAGCTTCCTTTTCCCTCAGATTTCCTGGGCTGGAGTTCTTGGAGCGCATGGTCCAGCTGGCCTGGCGATGGCATCCGACTGGGGCATCGTCACTGTCTCATGGAGCAGTCCAATGAGCAGGAGTGCCGCGGGGCAGAGTTCGAGAAGACCACCTGTGTCCCCAACGAATACGAGGGTAAGCTTTGGGATGACTAAAGATTCGATCACGAGCCTATATCTTTTAGAATTTCCATTTTTATTTTGTAATCATTCTTCAATCGAAGGTCCTTAAAATTGGAAATCTTTTTACCCTCCAATTTTTATAACTTTTACCGCTTCCCCCTATATACTCAAGAGTTATCGTTGAATTATAATTATAGTAGTAATATTAATTAAAATATATTAGTCATATTGTCCTAAATGTTTTTCTAGATACATTCTATCTAAAATTATCGTTTTAAAATATAATACAGTTTAGTTTTCCATTTAATTATATTCTCTAATTCCCATTTAATTATTGTAGACCCAAACCTTCAGTTCAAAATAGTTTGAAAAATTCAAAAAGTACAATATTTAATATTTAACAACAAGCAATCGTTGACTCTCCATTCAAATCGAAATTCAGCATTGTGTAGCTGCTTAGCTCCATCTACATTCAGTCTAAATCATCAGCTCCACACACAAGCACATCCTAAGAATACAAATTTTTATTTTAAAGCATAAATTTCCCAGTGAAAAATTTCAATTTTTAAGAAACATTTTTTACACAGATTCAAAATATGACTACTTTTACTGTTTGCAACAGTGAGTTGGGACCCCAGTTGATAATGGTTCCCTTTGTGAAGGTAAGTTTCTTCTATAGGATATCCGTATTTACATTAATTCCATCTCCAAATCTCTATGCTCCCTTCTGCTCTTCAATAGGAAGGTGATCACGGCCAGAGCACCAAGAAGGAGGAGCACTTGGTGGTAGGGCTCGATGTGGCAGCACCACCGACAACTGACCGCATCTTTAAAGACGATGGCGGCGCTGAACAATTTTGCAACTTTCTGGCAAAACACCAGAATAGAATTCTGGAAGAAGCTTTAAAGGTCTGGGGCGATATGTCCAGTCGTCAGCGAGCCAAGTTCGCCCCGGTAAGCTGTGTTAAGTTGTTTTTGCTTGGCAGAAAATTAGAATATCTTTTGCCAGGCTGACGACTTTGACTACAATATGGCAACAGGATCGGAAAATAACGGCGACGAACGTGGCTGCCACGACGATAAAGCATATTCAAACTATCTGAAAATGTATCAGCTTCGGTACGGTGACGTGTTTACCGACGAGGAAATTAGTGATGTGACCCAGAGGCAGTGGGGGCAAATGACACCGGCTGAGCGAGCGCAGAAAAGCCAGGTAAGTTGTGGTAGCTTCTTGCCTTTTCCCAGATAACTTAATAAATCAAATTAAAACTTCTTTTATTTCCGGCGTTATGATAAGGTGTTGCCCAAAAGGACTTGCCCGAAGCCGAAAAAAACCATGTGGTCTGCCAAGAAGATCCAGAAACCAAAACCATGGTCTGCCAAGAAGACACAAAAACCAAAGCCAGCTTAAGCCGAACCCGTGACTGAAAGCCTAGTGCCGATTGCCAGGTCAGACTGCCAAGACCCCGAGCTCCCAGAAATATCCTGATCCTCCACTATGCTATTACTATATAGATGTTGATGGCGAATAAAATTGAGAATATTTATTATAATTAATAATAATAGCAATTATATTATATATTATGTTTTAAATTTGAAAACTAGTGGGATATGCTTAAAGTGCAATGAATAATGTCTGAAATATGAGATTTCGGCTATATAGAGTTTATAGATTTAATGGCTACATCATCATAAAGTATGTTTATTTAAGAAAAATAAATAAACATTAACATATAAGTACAAATCCTTAATTACTTTTGACACCAAAATGTATATTATTTATTTGAAATGATCCTTGGTTAATCAAAAAAAAATAAAAATATAAGCAAATACAATTATTTAAAGTAAAATCAATAAAGGAAATAGTACTTTCCTAATAAAACAATTTTCAAGGCATAAGCCTACTTGGTTGTGTTGTTAAACTTAAAGAATTTTCAGTACATTGTTTTCAAATCTTAGAGAATTGAATAGCTTTCCGAATTTGTTGCATTAAATCATAAGTTTCCTTAAATCAAAAATATAACTAATTGGCCTAAATACCCAAAATATATATACCTGATATTTAATCTAGAGCCTCGATATTATATTCCCAATTGCATCAAAAGCGAAATCATAATTTATTTAAATGGTCCCAACGAAAACGATCAATTGCAATGCCTTCGCCTGGCCTGGTCTCCCAAATTTATGTGTGGTTCCCACAATAATTTATCAAAGCGACAACCAACCGGCAATTGAAGCTGAAAAGATCGCTCCAGACAGAGCCAGAGGCAGAGGACTGCCTTAAATGATCTGCCAAGATTAAGAGGATTCCGTGCGCAGGCGCACCATCAAAAGTCATCAGGAAGGTGTCACAAATCATTCACACACACACGACAGGGGAAACTCGTGGAGGGAGTGGGTGGGGCGGTGAAAGTGGAAGTGATATTAAGGCGGCGGAAGATAAATACGGGGAAGAGGCCAGAAATTGAAACAGTTGCTTGGAAAAATCAACCGAGGACGAGCACTTCCAGCGAAGCGTTCAGCCATCTCGTGTAATACAATCCGTGCGTAACTATAACTACTTAGTACACGCATGTATCTTGTAGCTACGATCCGTGAGGTGAACAAACTCCGCGACTCCGCGACTCCGCGCCTGCGCCTGCGCCTCGGGAAGTGTGTCCTCCTGTTGCTGTCATCCAATTTCAAAACATGAAAAATTAGTCCATTTCCGTTGCCTGGCGATGGCTTCGGCTCCATGTGCTCGCTCACCTCGCCTCATCCTTGGCCCCGCGGGGGTTGAATGAACTGCAATTGTATCCAGATTCAGTCCTGCACATCAGACTGGCAGACTTGTTGCCGCATTGCGCTGTATTATATATTATCCCACCACCACCACTAGCACCACTAGCACCACTAGCACCACCTTGGGAGCATTGAACTCGGGCTTAGGATAGTTCGTTTGGGGTTGCGGTCGCGGCGGTGGTTTTAGGGCTGGCGAGTACAGTCACCGGGAGGATAAGGGCCCCAAGACGACAATTTTAAAGGTAGTTGGAACATAGATTAATAATTATTGAAGGGGGTTGCGGTACTAACAGTATTCTAATTGAATCTTGTAACATCATTCATTCATGTTTTAATGATTTAATAATTTTACTAACATTTTAAACACCTTTTTTTAATTTTTACAATTGCCTATTACCTATTTATTTCTGAAATAAATTAATATGTTTTTGAGTTTCTTTAATATTTAATAAATATAAGAAAATTCAAAACTTCTTAGATTTATAAAACTCATAAGCATTATGGCAGATTTACTTATCTTACTGATTGACATAATAAATATGAACCTTTTTATTAAAAAACAAACATTTATATTAACCTAAATACATATACAATTTTTATTTAAATATCCCTCAAACATATATATCTTAGCTCAAATTGGCAAGCAAATATTAAAAACTTGGTATAAATAAAACAAAACAAAGTGTCCCTAAGTATATTTTTAGTTTTCCCCTAATGCTAATATTTAGCTAACATTTCGCTCTAGAACCCCTTTTTTCGTATTCCAGGATACTCTTTAATATATTCACTCCCCTATCAGCCAGCGAGTCAAGTCCAAGTCCAAGAGCAGAGATCGTTGTGCAATTAAATGGCAACCAAGCAAGCGACACTCTGGTTCCGCCGCTGGCAAACATTGGGCGACTGCCATCAATCCGCTGCCCTCCGCCTCTGCCTCCGCCTCCGCCTCCGCTCCGGTTGCTCCACATCTTGGGGCGCATATCCCATTAGAAACCGAGCACGCTTCGCGGGGTGCAACGAAAACAGACGCAGCGTCTGCTCCTGAGGATCAGAGGTGGCAAGGAGAGGCAAGAGGTAATTTCAAGGAAGAGAAATAAATACAAGAGTTGCAAGAGAAATGTATTAAAAATATTTATAAAAGGATATATATTTAGGTAACTGATTACTATTTATTAAAATTATTATTTGAATTTTAAATTGGTATTTAAAATTAATTGTTTCTATTTATTTAAGACATTCTTCGAGTTTTATTTTGTTTATATTTCCAAAGGATTAATAAACTTATCAGAGGCTTAGGAAAATTTCAATAAACTTCTCCAGGTTTTTATAAAATACTTCCTTAAATACATTTATTTTTGAATAAAATTGAATAAAAATATTTCAAATATTTAAATTAGAAAATTAACTTTAGGCTACAAACGAGCTAAGCAAGCATCTTTGCTGGGGAAAAAAGCGGAATCTAACGAAAGTGATGGACCGGCGCTGACTGCACGTTCTCCCCGTGACTATTTTTAGCGCCGCCGCCTCTGGGCCTCTCCGTCTAGTTAGCACCGGGGCATAGATACACGTACTCGGCTCTTACATCCGTGCACACGGATGTATCTGTATCTCGCCTCCTGTTGCTGAGGGCGGCTGCGGCTGCGCTGCCTTACCGCTGCCGCTGTTGCTGCTATTGCTGCAGATATTCATCCGTCGGATGCAGTTGCCGCCAGCTCGGCGATCCGCTCGTCTCAATTGCATTCCAGCGCGCGTTCGGTGCGGATACGGTTACGGTTACGGCGGATAAAAGATACGGATGCAGCAGAAGCAGCAGCGCCAGGCGGATTGATTGCCACATTGGATTATCAGTGAAACATAGTGAAAAAACGTGACAGTGAGAGAGGATTTGTGGCATTAAATTGCCCCGTGATTGCAAAAAGTTCCTAAATAATTTTTTAAACAAACTTATATCGATTGTGAGTTGGATCCTTCGAGAAAGGTTTGATTTGCGAAAAGTGTAATTCCACAAAGCGTTCCAGTTGTTCAAGGAGAAGGATTATTAAAATCGTGTTAAGGTTTGTGCTTGAAATATTAAAAATTGTATAGGAATCGTAGCATACTTTTCTGGGTTTTATCTTGAAGTTTAAAATTATGATACCTAAAAAGGCATTATATAAATCGAGTATATCAGATGTGAACAAAATAAGGAAATATATTTAACCAGGCACAAATAAGCAACGAAAAACAGAGAAATATATTATTTCCATATGATATTATGGGAAAATATTGTAATATTTGATAGCAAAGATATGTATCCCTTGACTTATTATTTATTATAATTAATTAATTCAAATATTAACACACACACAAATTAATAATAAAACAGAATGTAGATATATATGTATTCATTGTAATTAGAGTTTCGATATAAATTTATTTATAAAATTAAATGAAAAAAACAAAAACTTAGAAAATTCCTTGAAATTTCATTTGAAAATTTCGTAACTTCATCCCAATCCCTGGTACTGCTTCCCAACGTAATATATCTACCCCAGAACTCGAAATAATCCCCAGAGATGAGTAATGCCCAAGTAATTCGATGTCGACTAAGTAGCCAGCGGAATTCGCATTATCTCCCCGATCGAGTGGAATCCTAAAAAGGGAGCAGAGCCATCGTTCCCGGTGGTGACCACCACAACCCAGAGCATTTAAGAGGAAATGTGAAAATATCTGCTGGATCGGCGAGCCGAAACAAAGAGGCAGCTGAATTTAAATTGGGAACCAACTGAAAAATGTCGCCTGTTCGATGATGGGGCGCCCGATGCCTCCTCTCTATCTCTCTAGGATGAGTAAAGTAAAGAAAAAAAAACAACAACGACGGCCAAATGTAAACAACACAAAAAGAGTGAACGAAGCACAAGTTCAAGATTCTCACAGATACTCACACACACAGATACTCATAGTCGCGGCGCGGCGCATAGCTAAAAGTAGAAACGCGCGCAGACGAAGCAATAAACTCCACGGAAAGTAGTTTAATGCAGTTTGCTGGGGATCCTGGGGCCCCCATGCTCCGCCCGGTCCCCCCCCCTTCTCAGTCCCTGTACCGTTACGTGGCGCACGACAAACAACTACAACAACTACAACTACAACTACAAATAAAATAAAATACAACAACTGCGGCCAAGTCGCGTCGCGCTTAGTTTTCCTCCGTCGATCGTTTGCCTGATCTATTTTCGTACCGCTCGGGGATGTGTGTGTAGTTTTTCGTCGCCTCGAGTAATTTGTTTGTTGCATTAGTTTGGTGGAAATAATACACTGAGGGAAATCTGCGATATATACATTATTATTTAATATCAATATAAAATGAGGTGTACCTGTTTTCTACCTCTTTTTACTCAGTATCAGATATTACTTAGAATTTCAAAACAAAATAAAAGGAACCCAAAAGTATTCTATTTAATATGTTAGGTAACAAATTAATGGTTAAGGGGCTGTCCATATATTACGTAATCGCGTTTTTGGTGATTTATGACTCCCTCCCACCCTAGGTAATCAAAAGTAATCATTGGAAGAACCACCTCCCCCTATGATTACGTTTTTAGTACTTAAATATTTATTAGAGTTAGGAGGCATGCTACATTATTTGTGCCTATTTTTGTAACTATTATTATTTAATAATTTGTCTACAAAGGTTTAGTTTATTACGTAATCATACAAAAAATGTTTCTCAAACTAAATAATACAAATTATTTTCTTTTAAATATATTTTGATATCAAATGATTACGTAATCATTGTCCTGGACCCCCCACACCCCAAGTAATCAAACACAATCATATCGCTGAACCCTTCCCCCCCCCCCGCCCTCTAAGGTGATTACGTAATATATGGACAGCCCCTAAGATGTGTTGGTGAAACATTTTAAAGCATACTTTGCAGCTGATTTTAAATCCACAGCGATCGTACTTAGCATCTCCGTTCAATTCAAGTTTATGTTGCATATTCCCACATTTTATTGAACCCTTTTTATGTTTTCTTTATAAAAATTCTTTTTAATAGGTAAAATAATTATGGAAAATATTTTTTTATTATACTAACCTTCATATAAATCTAAGTTGCAATCTCAACCATACAATTTTAATTGTTTTATAACTAAGCAGTTATTTCTTAAAAATTCTTAAGTATAATAGTTTTTCCCTCTCTTTCAAAGTATACAACAATTTTAAAGATAAATTAATTTTTAAGAGTTCAAAATAAAATAAAGGTAACCCTTCTGATCCCTGATATGTCTTTCCTTATTCTCAATAAGATTTAAATATTTGTACTTAATTAATTAATACCCTCGATTAAGGCATTGAATTACAAAAATACTATTAGCTAAGTTATATGGATATAAATAATTCCTAGAAATCTATTTATTAGGCCTTGCAAAATATATGCAGTGCATTTTCGCCAAACCCAAGCAAACCAAAACCAAGATCAGTCCCCACCACAGCAAATTTGCACTCAAACAAACTGAGTAGGGATGGGTGACCACAAATGTTTATTTAAAACTTTGCACTGCCAAAGTCAACTTGCAGTGGCAGGGACAGTGGCAGTGGCAGTGGCCGTGGCACAAGCCAAACGTTAGTTTTTCCCCAGCGAGTTCCATAACCCTGGAATAGGGGACGAAGACTACAATAACTATTGCAACACCTACTCGAGGGGGAAAATTAGGAGAGAAGCAGGGGCAGGGGAAATGGGTATGTCAAGAGGCCGACGACATTGTGGGTCCAGAACTACAGTTGTAACTCCAATAAGAGGATATAGTGTGACCTTTAGCCAAGGTCACATAGAACTAGAAAGTATAAGGTCGCCAAACCAATTGAAAAAATAATAGAAATATATAATAATATATTTAAGGAAGTATATCTTTCTCCCATAAATTTTCATAAATTTAAAATAATAAATCGCTTATGGCTCCTCTGTTAGTTTGACTTATCGAAGCTCTACTGTACCTTGAGTTCCTTGCTCCGAAGACGAAACAGATGAAGACGGCAGCAGAATCGCTGCAGGGGGCACACTCACACACGCTCTCGCCCCCAAAGCCACACACTCACACCACACACCACACACACACAGATGCGCACGCGCACCAAATGTGAGCGAGATGCGCATGTGGCCATAAAAACCGAGGGGAAGTCGTTGTCTATCGCTGTCTATCGCTTGGGGGACACTTCCGTCCTCCCCAGATCTGTGTGTGTGTGTGCATGTTGTCTGCAGTTGCTGTGGGGCCCCCGTCCCCCCTATTCCATGGAGCTGGAGATTGATGTTGGAACAATTTCACGTCCTACTGTTAGCCGGCATTAAGTGGCATTAAAGTTGTCCGGGCTTATCGCCCGCGAGCACAAGCTCGCACCTACAAGAGGGATTGCACGGAGAGAAATAGAGCTCTATATTTTATAGAGTGGAGTGGAGTTTTCTCTTCTGGAAAATATATAGGTTGAGTCCTAAGATTTCTTCTCTCTGTGCATGACTAGTACCTCCGCATTGAGCTGGTCTCAGTTCATTTCCGCTGTAACATCATCTTATCGAGGGCGCCTTTATGGGAGGATCGTTAATGTCAAGCCAGCCCTGAAATTACATATGTCAAATTATGTTTAATGTGGGGCATTAGCCAGGTACAGTAGGGCTTGGAGGAGGTAATGTGCCACTGATTGGGAGGGAAAGATTTACCAAGAAGTCGTTACATTTTACAGCAGAAATTTTACTTTAATTTATCACATTTTCTTACTGTTAAATATAATTAATATAAATATAAAAATACCTTACAGCATGGCCACCCTGCAGCAGCAGCAGCTACAATTCCCCACCATGGATGGTGATCCTGCAGAGCTGCAGACGCCGCCGCTACCGATAAATCCGCCGCCCAAGGTGATGGCCAATGGCATTGTCTATGGCTTTCGCACTCGGCACCTGTCCTGCATCGAGGAGAACGACTCGGACTCGCTGCACGGCTCATCCATTCCACATGCCTACGACATGATGCAGCAGGCGGACGAGACCTTCCAGAAGCTGAATGCCAACGAGGAGGTGGATGAGTCAGGCAGCGAGGAGGATGGCTCGGAGGGTCTGGACGACACGATTGCCATGATCGATGAGTCGCGGCTTTTGGAGGCTGATTACCTGGACGAGCTGGTGGCCGAGGAGCAGCTGCAGCAGGAGCAGGAGGAGGGCTCCTCGGACCTTGTGGATTCCGGCAATGTGGAGGAGGATTTCTGGCAGCCTAGCTTCAATCGCAACGACATCATGATGACCTCCGTTTATGGAACCCTCAATGGCTCCATGACCAGCGAGATCTCCGCGACAGCTCAGCCATCCTACTTCGAGTGTGCCACACCCAAAAAGGAGGCGGAGCCTGTATATGCCACGCCGGAGAAGCGTCGCGCCAGCAATAGGAGCTTCGATTCCACCTGCGCCTCCCTCACCAGCTCGGTGTATGGTGGATCCATGAGCTCTTCGCTGGACCTCAAGTACTCCTCTCTGGGTGGCGGCGACTCAGGCAGTGGGGGTATCAGTGGCACCAGTACCTTGAGGGGAACCTCAGTGCCGCCCATGGACATCTCCATGATGTCCAGCGATGGCGTGAGTGCCCTGGACTGGGGTTCCGCGAGCGTGAGCTGCGTCTTGGACTCAGGCGAAGGGAATCCCGCCGAGGAGCTCAACGAGGAAATGGCCGCCAAGTGCCTGATAGCAGCAGAGAGTGGTGAGTTTTTCACAGATTTTAAATCTTTCCTTTAATATAATTTATTGCCTTTTTATTACTTAAGCAAAAGATAGTTTAAATAACTAAAGAAAGTCATCCTAAATCAATATAGATTAATAGCTATATAAAAATCCAAAAACAAGGTAATTGAAAACTGTATCTATTATCCAACAATGGTACAAATTTTTTAGGATCATAAACAAAATTATTTACAATAAAAGACCTCGTTAAATCAAGGCCGATGGCCGCAATTCAAAAGGAGGAGTAACCCCTATAAAGCCATGATTACTTCATTAACAGTGAATTGTAAACAAAGCTCACTATATTTTATATTGATCACTTTGGCGATTTCTCTCTGCGATTTCTATGGGGACTTCATCCTAGACGGACAGCTGCCTGCGAATGGCAATTCATCAATGCAGCAGGCAGGGCATTCAACTCATTTACAATCCTTCATTACACCGGACATGCACCGCACCGTTTTAATGACCCATTTTGCTCTGTTCGCCATTAGAAAGGCAGCCGCAAGGCGGCGGCGGCGACGGCGACTGACCCCCAGCACACTTCCACTTCCATTCCCATGTCCATGTCCCCATAGCCACGGCCAGCACAGCATCTGCATCTCCATCTGCATCTGGGCCTGCAACATCATCAGCAGTATATCCTAGGCCAAAAAATCAACAGACATCCACCGGGCTGTGGGGGAAAATGCTGGTACACTCTTAGAAATGTGTTCAAGTTTTTGTTGGTAAAGTGTTGGGAATATTATATTAAATTTAAGGTTTATAGAAGAGCTAAAAGAAGATGATTAAATTCAATGAGAATTTATTGGCGTAATTTTCTTCAAGCCTCAATGTATCTTTTCCTAAAAACCCTGCCCTTTTTGTTGTCTCTTTCCAATTCCAAATAGAAATTGATATAAGCTTCGTTCTCCTAAGTTTTTTAATATTTTTCCGCACCAAAAGCAGAGAAAATAATTTCCCCCTCAATGTCCTTTTTGGCCCACATTTCGCTTGCAGTGTACCATCCGTACATTTCGATTGGCCATAGAGCAAACAAAGCCAGTGAAAGCCAAACAAGTGGCCAGACTTTGCCCATTTCACACAGATGTTTAACAAGCCCGAGCCGCCCGGGTCATAAATCATCCAAATGGCTAGGATATATACTCACCGCGTTTATCCATCTCCCATTTGGTGGTTAGCATATGACCGAGTCCTCGCGGGTGAAAACCCGCTGACATTGACAGTTTCTAATAAGAAAATTGGCAAAGATTTATGCTTGCGCCGCTGACTTCCAGTTTAATTTAAAACTAATCAATAAACTGGCACAGCTGACGACGCTGCTGCGTAGCCAGAGCAGCGAAAAGTGTTCAACAAATTGCCAAATGATGCTGCAAAGTGCAATGTCACAGTAATTTACGTGCCACTCCAATGGCGAGGCAAACCACGAGCACCGCATCCACAAAAAGCTGATGAGAATTTATGCTAAGGGTTAAGTGTCAGGCCAAGTCAATATATCCATGGTGGGTGGTTTTGCTGGTTGGTGTTATTAAAAATGTATTTAAGCTTTTTTTGCCATGAGATCATATGTTATATGTGGGAACTTGAATACAGAGTTGTTAAAAAAGCTTAACTATTTGTTTCTTAATTCAAAATTTGAATAAATTGCTTACAAAATAAAGGCAGATGTATCTTAGATGTGTATATCCAGTATAATGTCTAAGAAATTATACGAAGATTATACATACATATATATTTAAATGATTAATTTATTTATTGAATTAATGTATTCATTTTTATTTCAATATATATTTAAATCAGTGGTCCGCACCATTCCATTCGCATCTCAACATTGCATTTTTGTGTGTGGGAAACAGAATAGAGTAGATAGAGATGAGCAAAAAATTAGCTAACATCTTCTAAAATATGGGATATAAATAGCTATGAATAGAAATATATATATTAAACTCAGAAAAGGCTAGATATACATAGCAAAAAATTAAAAAGGTGACAGCACTAATTCTTTCGCTTTATTTTGTATACACAGTGCATTTGAGGAATTTGCAAGCGTAGAGTACGACCATTCGGACCACTGATTTAAATCAATTGTACCTAATATTTTCTCTGTAAATTCAAGTAGAATTATAATTTTGGAATCTTTAAAAAAACACCTCATTAAAATTCTTATTTATTTTAGTTTTTGAAGGTTTTCTTTTACCTTTTAATAATTTTTAGATAATTTTATTTTCAAAATCAACTATAAATATCTTATAAAATAACAATGTACCAAAGGATTCCCAATATTTTTTGGTAACTTCTCCCCATTGTACTGCCAAACTGTTGCGTGTGTGTGTTTGTGTGCAAAAAAGTGAAAAGTCATGAATCATATACATCATGATCACACCAAAGCGAACCACACCACACGACCACAAGGCGAAGCTAGGATGGATGACGATGATGATGATGAAGCTTCGGCGGCAGCAGAGGCAGCCGCGGCATCGGATATGCGAGTGGATGGGCCATAAAGTTACATGGCTTATCGCTGGAAAACTTTTAAAAAACACTTGAGATTGCGCCGAGAACGAGCGCGGTGGCCGTAGCGAAGCGAAGAGCGCTTTGGAACAGGTATACCCATTGCCTCTTCCACAGAAGAGCCTAAAGAGCCTAAGCACACACCAAGAGACAGATCCACTGAGGCGGAGGACGGAGGACGGAACGGCTGGAGGATTGACGCTGGAGGATGGAGGAGCTGTTGTTGTTGGTGTTGTTGTTGTTGTTGTTGGTGGCTTGTATCTACAAATAGACGCGCACTGACGGCCGCAAGACAAAGTCAAACAAAAGACCCAAACGGTAGTTGCCATGAATGGACAACAGACTCCAAACCGGCTGAGGACTACAGTGGATCTACCATAACTCGAAAGAGGTATGACTTTGAGTGGGATAGGGGTGCTAGAGAGTCCATTTTTCAACAACAATTGGTGTATCTGGGAACTTTGAACTGAGAAACTTCTAGATACATCAGGAACTCTAGAGGATAGAAGCTCATACGGAGAACCCAAAGGACGCCTAACCTTTCTCCTTATAATTTTAGCTAGAACACAACATAAAATATTGATAAAGAGTAAATTTAAACTATTAAATCTATTAAAAATCTCTGCCTAAGAAGTTCAACTGTATCTGCATCTGACGAATACGGTACGCATACTCCTAGACACAAACTTTGACTCGAACGCAGTTGCAATTGCAACTTTGTTGCCCGCGGGCGCAGCCGCATGGACTCCTCGGCTGGCCAACTATTTATTGGATAGGATCCCGGGACTCCACCGACCCAGTCTCAGATTCAGATACGAGGCCCATAAAATTCCCGCGCACGCACAGACAAATGCGAATGCGAATAGCGACTGCGAATGCATTTTGTGTGTTCGATAAGACGGCGCGCGAGACGGCGATTCCCACAATCGAGGCTGCACTTGAATTTGAATTCGCAATTGCTCTCTCAATATTTATGAGTTGAACTCTGTAGTTAGTTTCTGAGTTTGCGATAATGAAAGTGCTGCCATTGAAAGGAGGGATTGACTTGGAGATTCCAGGTACTAGAAGTTAGGGTCAGCTCACTTAAAGGTCTCAGGATTGGGATAGGTAAAGCAAGCAGTATTACAAGATATTGAAATACTTCTATAAATAAATATTGTGTGGAATTGTATTTAATAATTTCCTTAAAGAAAATATAGATACCTTAAAAAGCATCCAGGAAAAAACTTTATAGAAACTCTTCTGTCAAAATAAGGGGTCTCTATGCTATTTAAAATCTATTTTCTTGTATAAGTATATAGATAAGTTATCATAAAGAGTTCCCCAATCAAACTCTGTTCCAATTTTAATGAAAAAAATCAGTTTATTCTTTATCTGATTTTGTTTATATAGCTCTAATCTTATCTGATACATTATTTATGGATACCTAATCGGTTGCGATGCTTGCAATTAAATGTCACTTCTTGTTTTTTGCCTAGCCCAGATTTTTTCGATCAAATAAAGGAAAAACTTGAACCAGATGTCTCAACTTCTGGTTCTACATCTATGTAGCTCCACCCTCACCCCTTATCGGAGCCCATTAATCAAGATTGTGTCAAAGGTATTAGCTCAACACAACATCGACTCAGTGTCTATGAGGCGGATTGGGATTCGATCGACTCCAACATTCGAATGTTTTTGGGCGATTACAAACTATTACGGTTGTCAACTGGCGGTGGTAACGTTTTATTACGTGAGCCCCGTGCGTTTTTCCTTTTCCCATTCTCCCCGTGGTAATGAGTAGATTAATTCTAATTGAAAAAAGCCGGACAGAGGCTTTCGCTTATCGAAGTGCTGGTTGGCTTGAGCAACCGCAATGTGATTGCTAATGGCCTGGAAAGCTACCAGAATTGGTGCTGATGTTGAGGCAGTTCTGGGCATTGCAGTAATATTTTTGAGTACCTGTTGGGTTCTTGAAGATATGAGCCTTTGCGAAATATAATCTAGTTTTATAATCTAGAAAATGCATTAAATATTATATAAAGCATTTAGATAGAGATCTCTTAGGCCTTATAAGAAACCATAGATCTCACCATGCGCCACACGATGACTCAATTGAAAACTAATTTCCACAAATCTCAGAAACCACTTTAAGGGACAATATCCTGACACATTCACGGCGTGAACGCCTCTTGAGAAGTGGCTCGCTTATCGGGAACGATAACCCCCGAAGAGTGCAGAGTATCTTGCGGGTTAATGAGGCACCACCAGAGACACGTACGCTTGCGTCATCGGGTAGCTGAAAAAAAGAAGCGGCAGGGGAGACACCGGACCCTTACCTCGTCTCTTAATGTTTGCTATTTCGACTGACACCGTGATAAGGGACAATTCCTGCAGTCAGCACCTCAATCAGTCAAAACCCATGAAGAATAAATACAAAGACAACAATGTTAGGGTCCAGTAAAAGGGTGTTTCGACTGTGAGGTACCGGGTACTTGGTGTTTTCATAAGATAATTGTATGAAAAAGCATTAAATTTAGATGATTTTTCTAATATTACCAGTATTTTATTTTTCCAAAGGGAACTAAGGAAGGGTTGTCTCTAAAATATATTTTATTATCATAATATTTATTCCCCAAAATCCTATAAATTCAAAACCCATTAAAACTGTGCGTAAAAGTATGTTACAAGTCATTAACCTCTATCAAAACAATATTTGCTATAAATATGGATCCTAAAAACATTCATTGCATTCTTTTGGATGCAGCTTCTATAGATTTAAAATCGGAACCACTTCCCTTTCCCTATACTCCCTGTATTAAATAAATCTCAGCATACCCCTTAGCTGTACTGAAGTACCAGGTACAAAAAGACAAACACAAATACAACGACAACGAAGCGTGAATGAATTCCTCGGCGCAAATTGAAAAAAGAGTGATAGTGATAGTGGAACTGATAAGCGGCAGAGCGCCGTGCCGAGATCTCGTATCATAGGGAGAGCGGGTGACAGAGCCCAGAGAGCTCAGAGAGCTGGAGAACGGCACTGGAAACCGGTATGTTTGGAGAGTTTCGGAGACTTGTGCTCTCAGCTGGTTGGCTTACTGTGCACTGTAGGCAAATCATAAAAATATACTCATATTGATGTGATTTATTGTAAATGTAAATCTTACTTATTAAATATAATGAAAATATATTAAATTGATGATTTCATAGCAAAAATTTGGCTAATGAATAAAAAACATTTATTTACATATATGTATATGAGAAGGCATTACAAAAGTAATAAACAATGTCTAAGAGCAACATAAAATTCATATATAAAATTATCCTAAATTACAAAGATGTATTTCTTAGACATCCTTATAATTTAGTATAATTTTTTATGAGAATAAAATACAAATATAAAATTATTCTAAAATACAAGGGAGAAGCAGAAGACGCACAAACATGCCCAAAACGGTATAATTATAACAAAAATATGAATTTTTTGCCCACCGTGCCCAGTGGAGACTTGCGCGACTCTCCGGTTCGCCGACACTTGTCTGGCTTTCTGCTCTCAGTTTTGAAACGCATTTCAAAGCTCGCGCAAGCGTACCGCACGCAAATCGGTAAAGCCGCATCGGATCGGGAAAAGCATAGCGCGTCTCGCGATCGTTTTTGGCCGGCATCATCTCCCTCTTATTCGCCACTTTGGATACGGTTTCGATTCGCAAGAAAATGTGCGAAAATCGCTAAATTAAACGAAATTTCCCAGTGCTGTGACATATGCGTAATGTGACCACATTGTGCCTAAAAGTAAATATACTTACTTACCTGGATAAAAATAGTTGCGAGACTAAGCGCGTATGTGTGTGTGTCTCATTGTCTAGGAATTTTGTTTCGTCTGCGAAAATGTGCAAAGTTTTGTTTCTTAATGTTTACATGGCGAAATTCGAAGAGACCTAATTGAGTCACCGGCTAAGACGACAATAGATTAGATAGCATTTGACCACCTTAAGTGGGGAATCTATGAATCAAATTTCGCCTGAATATGCAATTTTTAAGCATAGTTATTTATTGCCTAAATAGAGGCTAAATCTTTAGATAATAAATAATATGACTTAACGCTGGTTAAAATTCTTTGCACATTTCAACGCAAGACCTAACAAAAACTGACAAGACAAAAGAATGCTTGCCAAATATATTCACAAACGTATTTCAAATACAAAAGAAAGCCGTTAACACTGTGCCAGTAATGTGTGAAAAAATGCAAATATTAAATTTAAATTAAAGTGCTATTCTTTTTTTCGTAAAGCGCCCGTAAACACCGGCTCTGTAGATGTATTTCGAAAAAGAATTTAACGAAAACCCAAGGAAGAAACGCCCGAAAAAGTACGTGTTGCAAAAAGTGTAAAATATAAAGGGTAAAACGAACGAGGAGGTGTTCGGCGCAAGACGCCGGGCAAACAGCGACTTGAAAGGATTCGCAGCTGGAACTGCATCCATCCAGATACGGAATCAGATACAGATACATACATGAGGCAGCCAGCGAACCACAAAAGATACATGCCATGTTCCCACTAACCAACCGCTCTTCGAGTGGCAACCGCACCAACAACAACAACACCAGTACGAGCAACAACCAGACCACGAGCTTTATAATCGGAGCTACCAGCAACATTAACCACAACAACAACAACAACAACAACCAGATCGGAGGCACCAACACCGCCAAGGATAAAGGAAATTTTGAAAATAATTGGAGCTGCAATAAAACGACTGGCCGTCGATCTGGCAGTGGAAATAGCTGCAGTTTTTTAGGTAAATCTTAAGAGTTAAAGTTAAGGTTTGGCGAGTGCCGTTATTTGTGTGTTTTCACATGTTTGGGGGAGGGTTAAAACAATGCGCAAAAGTATTCTGTACTATACCCTTGCCAAAGGGGTTTTTCTAAGGATAATCTTTGAGATATATGTATAACTGAGAAATATCTTTCAAAAGTGAATACATATTTATTTCATATTTTCAGACCTTAAACCTAATTTATTCCACTGAATTAAAGATAAATATTATATTGATATCAATCTCCTTTAGTGATTAAAGTTTCTAAAAAAAATGTAAAACTCATTATCACTGATCAATTTAATGCTGTAATATCTGAGATTGTTATAACTAAAAAATATCGCGAATACATATTTATATCATATTTTTAGACCTCAAACCTAATTTATTCTACAGAATTAAGGATATTACAGTGTTGAGTGTTTAAAATTGCTGAATAATTGTACGTTTTTTATCACTGATCAATTTATTGCTGTAACTTCTTTTAAGATGCCTTGTATCTTTAATTAAACTGATACTGTTGCCTTTTAGTAATTTCTCTCATGGGAGTCCTCCATTAACGGAGGCCCTGCCCATTGCACTGAAAGCTTTTTTTTTGGTCCAACCTCATCGTCGTCGGCGGCTACTTTGATCACTTGAGCTTTATCTTATGACCATCTCATCTTTCTCTCTCTCTCATTGGAATGACTGCAATTTCACAAATCGCATTTACCTTTTGCCGGTACGGTCGTTGTAATGTCGCCAAGGGTTACCTTTTTTAGTTGCAATTTACAATGCAAATTGCATTAATTGCAATTTTCTGTCCAAATTGAGTTTGCCATTGCTGCGGCACTGCTGTTGTTGTTGTTTGTATTTACATTAAAATGCAAATACTTTGCACTAATTTACATGTCGCGCCGACGATTGCACTGGAAAATGCAGCACCACCACCACCCCCGCCGCCGCCATTCCGCTCTCTTTTCCAACGACCATTAAACCGCCCGAAGAGACAATGGAAGTCTTTTGTGATGAGCACGACAGTGTGTGTGTGTGTGTGTGTCTGATTGGGAGGGATAAAGAGGGGGGGATTGCAGGAAGTGTAAGTGTAAGTGTGAGCTTGAACCATGTGAAATGCCATAAAAATTCCAGACTCTCATGGGCTCTTTCCTTCTTTTGCCCTGCGAGGTATTTTGCGAATATTTGGGGTATATGGAAATTACAGTTATTGTTCTCATGGAATGTTCTTTAGGATGAGGTGGGTATCCTGGGTAATGGTTTGTTGTTAAAAGCTTGCTATTTCTGTATATTTTCTATTATTTGAAATATTTTAATACTTGTGAAATCATTTAGTCAGTTACAAGAGGATTATACAAAACCTATAAGAATTTTTATTATTTTTTTTAAGATTCTCCCTCTAAAGGGTAGCATAAGTCCCAAACTCCCCTATCTACATTTCCTTTCCTACTGGTTCTTCTTCCATCAGTTGCGCTTGCGCAATCTCCAAAAGCTTCTTCTCCTACGTTTCTGTGCTCTTTTCATTGCGCATGCGCAAAAAAAAAGTGGAAAAAGAGGAGCATGAGGATGTCGGCACATGCGCTTTGTTTGTCTGTTGCTGATTACACTGAAAAAAACTAGAGTCCACCAATATACATGACTTAAAATATAAGAATATAATTTTGTATATTTACAGAAATACTTTTCCTATTAAAAATATGTTTTTTACTCTATAATTTAAATTCCCCTAGCAAATTAACTTAAATTTTTAATGTGCAGTGCATTTAATGCTATTGTATGTACGGCGGTGTGTGCCCAAGAATTCCCAGAAATATTTCACTTCGAAATTTGTTAACAAGCAGACAACAGCAGCAACAACAACAGCAACAACAACAGAAGCAATTCGAATACATAGGGAACATTGTATTTTGGTTTTTGTTTGTTGTTTGTAGCCTGGCCTGGGCCATGAAGTGTATCAAGTGTTTGCCGGGTTAGCTTCTTTTCTCTTATTCCGCTTTGTGTGGGACTTCAAGTTGAAGGTTAAAGTTGATCCGTGGTTCTGCGCTGAAGCCTTTCGATTGAATTAGAAAGAGTTTTGTTGTTTGTTCGAGTGGATTTCTCAGAGGTTTACCGGTCCAGGACCTTTGTTTTGGAAGCTTAAAATTCAATGGTTAGAAGTATTCTTCAAACTGACAGGCATTTTGGCAGATTTCAAGGATTTTGGGGGGTTAAGGTGTGCGAAAGGGAGTTGTGACTCAAGGCGATTGTTGTTTAGAGAATTGTGATTAGGAAATTATTTTAAAAAAATCAAATTTAGTATGATTTTATTTTAAAATGTATTTAAAATTTAATGACTCAACATAAATTGTATGCATTAAATTTTTCAATTAGTGGATAATAGCTTTTCCTAGCTTAACTCGTTCAACATATCTTAAAGTGGAAGCTCAGTTAAAGTCTTAGATTTTATAATCCCAGCTTTGCACACTTTACAGCCTGTGAAATGATTTATAAAACCACTAGAACCAGTTCAATGATGCACATGGGCCGCACCACTCTTCATAAATAGAGAATCGCTGGCCAATAACTCAAACGATCTGGAAACCAGCCTTCAAACCCCAGCCGCCGCCATCGAATCCGATGCCATGACGCGTGTTGGGCATCAGGCTCTGCACACAAATCGCTTCCAATTCCAACTAAAATTCAAAGGCGCATTCCACTTGCACTGCCAGCCGTCGATGGTTTTAATTGCAAATTGCAAAACTGACCACCACTCATAACGAGTCTAATTAAGGCGATGTCTGCTCTGTCGAACCAATATCTTGCATATTTTTAGATCCACCACAGCTGGGCATTTGCATTCGCAGACGGTCAGCATTCAATGTCAGACATACACTGAAAGAAGTAATGTCAAAGCTAGCCTGGACTGTCCCACCTTTTACTTGGGGATATAAGAATTTATGACACTGAATTTATGTATTTATTAAGGTGTATTTCTTAAAATAAATGCACTTTAATTAAAGCACAAGGTTTACTTGTTAATAATTAAGTAAACACTCATTTAAAAGCTATAACCATTCCTTAAAAACTAAATTTCCTCTTAAATCTCAAAATAACTATATATAAAAAAAGGTAATACTTTTGGAAAATAAATAAGGGTGTTGGAAAAGGCAATGATTAATGTATACATTGTATAATAAATTGCAAAGTTTGTTTTAAAAGTAAATCAAAAACCTTAGAAACAATTTTTACAACTCCACTATACATACATATATCAGATTCATTGTAATGTCTATCAATTTTTCCCAGTGCACTCGTCGAAATTAGAAAGGGAGATCTGCGAGGAAGATGAAGAACTGCTGGCTGTGAGTGGCAATGAGTTAATTTGCTGCCAAAACACACCCTCGGGCCTCATTAGCCTGCACTCCGAGTGAGATTTATAGACGAGCTGGATGCTGCTGCGGCTGCTGCTGCTGCTGGCTGCCGGCGGATTAGTTGGAAATGCAAAAACCCTGGGGGTCACACACACACACTCACACACAGAGGGGCGGAGGTTGGCAGCCGCTCAGCGGGTAGCCCAGGCTAAATGAGCGCTTAAAGTGTCGGCCAAGCTGGCCAAGATTGCAACCAGGCAACATGGCCGGTCGATGAGCATGAAAAATGAGCGGTAGTCAAGCAAAAAATGGCAAACTTTAGTCAACTATAGGTGTCTTTAGAAACTCATAAAAATGTCTGTTAAACAGGTTAAAGAGTTTACACCTTTTAAGCTATTTTTCCCTTTGTTATGTATAGTTTTTGAGTTCAAAGTTTTAGGGCTGCATTCTCTGATTATTTTGTATAATTTTAATAATTTATAAGATCCAAAAAACAGCATGTGCAATATATATGCAGCTGACTGGACTGGCTGCTCCCTAACAACATAAACATGTCCACAGCTGAGGGGGGTAAAAAAATGACTTTCCATTTGTTTTTGCATTTGCTGTGACATTTTGAGTTATTTGACACTTTGCAGGCGCGTATCATCTTTCCCCTTTTCTCTCACAGTTTATTAACTCATTATTTTGAAATCAACTTGGCCTGGCGGCGAAAAACGTGTTGCAGAAGTTTCTGTCTGACAAGTTGACTGCACAGCAGTGGCTGTTGGCTGCGGCTGTTGCAAGTTCCTTGTGCAACTTGTCTTCTCCGCATTCAAGTTGATTAAGCACTCCAACACTCTTTCTCCCATTAGCGAGCGAATATTATTCATTAACATTGCATACGAAATTGGGACAACCAGGGACCCGGCCGCCGCTCTTAATTGAAGTAATCAATAATTACGGCATATCTTTAATATCCATCGATCGGTCTTTCTTTTCATATTTTTGTTTCCCATGAATTGTGAATTTAATTTTAACAGCACATAACAATCGTATATGCACCTATAAACACAATATTAGCAACTTCATAAAAAATTCAGTAGTCTGCGGCATAAAGTTTCGCATAAAATTTCAAACAAAAAACAAATTTTGAATGTGCCGCTTATTCGGATCTAAGGTTAAGCCTCTATAACATTTTTTTTTATCTTAAAAGCCGAAAAGGCATTCACAATAAGGCACAAAACCAATTAATTATTTGCACATTTGACTGTGGTTGTTGCTTTTGTGCTTTTTCTCTATTTTGTTGATTGCAAAATTCAAGTAAAAACAACATCGAGGAGTAGCTACTGCCACTGCCTTTGGCTGCGTAACACTTTGTTGTAGTGAGGCGGCCAAAATGCGGAGATAAAAAAATAACAACACCTTAACAGCTATTCATATCTCATCTTTGAGATGGTTACAGGAAAGAATAGTTAGGGGGTAAATAGTTAAATATATAAACAAACAACAATATAAATGTTAAATAATATTTTTAAACATTTAAGACACCTTTTTGGACTCACAATACCAAGTTAATAGTTTATCTTTAAGTTTATATTCAATATGCTTCAGCTATTCTTTAATTATGAGCTTTCAAAATACATATTCTGAGGTATAAAATATGTCCTATCTTTGATCAAGTTTTAATGGTCCATCCTAGTCAATGCCCCCTGTACCTGAAGCGTATCTGTGGTAGTCGGTGAGAAGTTGTAGGCGTGGGTTGTTCGCCGATGTCTCTGGGCCCCGTCGTCGTCGGTATCTCTGCCTGTGATGTGTTGAAAGAGCGACGTGAACAAGTTGCCGAGGACATGGCCGCCGAAATCAAATGGAGTGGCGAAAAAGAGGTAGCGGCGAGATACAAAATCGTATAGATATATCTCGATCTGCTCAATGGATTTGCAATTACATTCATGAAATTTAATTGGCGATGGGAAAAGGCCTTGGACTGGCGGCTTAAGCATATGGAGACAAATGTATGTGTGTGCGTGTGCAAAAATTTATGGAGAATAATTCAGAGCCCATTGAGACTCCTCTCTGAATGGGATCAAAGCGATTTCTTAGCCAGGGGGAGTTTCCCTTGGCCTCGAGACTCCAGCGAAATATCTGACTTATGCATCTAGCGCTGCGCCCTATCAGACCTCGCAATCGCCATTAAAGTTAGACCATCTGCCCCATTAAAAAACAGAGTCTCGAAGCGACGTCGAGTTTTTGGCCAAAAGTCACGTTTTCACCGATGAATGCTATGCCTCCCCTGCACTAAAGTTAAGATCAACATGCGATAGATGGGCTAGAAGAGAAACCAAAAACGTACCCAGAGACGTGCAAAAAGCGCTTAACTGACAGACATTTGGTTGACTTTTGTTTACATATGCAAATTTACCTATAATATTTGCACCGCAAACCTGGGCCATCTATTTCCAGACTTAAACTATTTTCTGTTACTGCGACAATTTGCCAAGCAAACTTTTTCTGGCTTTCCGATAGTGCGCGCGGCCATATTGTTTGGTTAGACCCGAGCGAGGCGGCGGCGGCGGCAACAGGTAAAGCCAATTACCGTTTTTAATTATTTGCAAATATTGAAAAAGTCCAGCCGACTCTTAGCTTGGCGCCTCGGGGCGAAAAAAAAGCTTTAAAAAGAATTTGAAACCTTATCGATGTGCAACAGGTGCGCCAGTCGGTGGACGAAGTGCGAACCACGCCAAGGTACAACCTTTTAATGAATGTGTGTGTGTTTGTGTATGCGAGTGTGTGTGTGTGTGTATGTCACCGTTATATCTAATCTCTAAAGGTCGTCACATTTCGCGTGCCGAATTCCATTGGAATGAGCCAGGGGAAGGTACAACGTGAATATGGGTACGGTACGGATTATTTCCCAATACAGAGGTACAGATGGTTTCAAGGAACAAATTAAAATATTTCCCATATAAATCTGTATACTTATTGGATTAGTACGGTTAGGGAACATGATTGATTATAATATTTATTTATTTATTTCCAAGAAAGCAACGAAGATATTGAAATAAGAATAATAATGAAGGGAGAAACTACTATGGTACAAAATACTCAAGATATGCTAAGGTACTAATGACTATTTGGTACTGTTGAATGGATTTCCACTTAATTATTTTATATTTTTCATAATAAACCAACCTAGCAGCATTAAAACCTGAAAATTCAACTTACAATAAAATGCGAAACTATTTACTAAGCTTTTACGTAAATGACTATAAGTATTACTTTCCTATTTTAAACCCAAATATAGGGGTTTCTTTTAAACTGAACATTAAAACCTTAAAGAAATCTTCTCTAAAATAATGCTAGTATTTCCAGCATTTAAATAAACTTTACTTATACATTTCTACCTAAAAAATGAATAGCTACAATTATTACTTTCCTATTTCAAACGCAAATATAAAGTTTTCTTCAAAAACTTACTAAAACCTTAGAAAATATCCTTTAACTAAAAAGCTAGTATTTCCTGCATTTAAATTCATTTTATTTATAAACATAAATCACATTTACATGTTTACAAAAACTAAATATAGTAAATATTAATAAGCTTTTACTTAAATAATTAAGAAACTAAAATTATTTCGTACCGATTATAAACCAAAATATAAGATTTTCTTCAAAAAAATTAAGGTAAAACCTTAGAAAATCTCCTATAAAGTAAAGCTAGTATTTCCTAAATTTAAATCAATTTTATTTACAAACATAAATCCCATTTACATATTTATAAATAATGAAAATCAATCTCCAGATCTAAAAAGCCCACGTGCTGAAAAAACAATATGAAAACAGGCCGTTTCCCAGCCCAATAAATCTCTCAGTCTCTTTGGGTTTCATATCGGCTATCATCTCAATCACATCTCTTCTCCAGTTTGTCACAAAAAAAAATATTAATAATTTGTTTGCCAAAACCGAAGAGGTGTGGGCAACGACGAGCACCAGAAAAACAAAATCAATAAATATGAAGTGCACTCGCCTGGAAACTCACAACTTTTTCCGCATTTACACAAAAACTCGTTGCTGTCATAAAATCGGTGATTGTTTTTTCATCATAAGGTGAACCCCTTGGCTGACTAATTTTTGGCAAATGAATATGCGATTCGAGTGTTGTCATTCATTCACTTATTGTTTCCTCTTTGCGCAAAGGCAAAAAAAACCTTAGCTGCGTTTTTTTAACTTTGTAAAGTGGGCGTGTCGCATTACGGTAATTTATTAAGTGCTTTTTTTCTCACTCTTTTTAATTGCCGCTCAGATGATTTAGTGTCTTTACTTTCTGCCTTTCCTCTGGTTGTCTTTCTTATGACTTTCACCTCGCCAAAGTGAAATTACGGCCTAATGACTAAACATTTCGTTTAATTAGAAGATTCATCGCCGAGAGCAAAAGAAACAACAATAAAAGGGCGGAACAAGAGAAAAGTTTGTTCAACTCAACTGTTTTATTTTTTGTTTTAATTTTTCTCATTACTCATTACAACAATTTATGGCAATCAAGGAAATTGATCTGACACCTGATACCTCCAAGAGGATTAAAGAGTTTTGATGGATGTGCAGATTTCTGAGAAGAAAATCTCTTTGTTGAACCGCAAAATATCCCAAAAAATACTTTGGAATTTGTTATTTTCAATAAAGGTCTTATTTTTTTGGGCATCGCTTTCACAATCCCTTGCTGTTATTTTGACATTTCTTGAAGTTTGTTGTGGAACCCTTTTTTTTTTGCTGAGTCCCCTCTGAGTCACCGGGAACCTGCAACGCGTTGCAGCGCTTGCAACATTGCAACGAATTAATTTATCAACATTTACCGCTACACAATGTCATCGCCAGGCAAGAAGTTTGCAGCCGCATTAAAAGGCAATAAATTTGTCGGACAACTCGCCTCGTTCTGGACCAACCATCTGAAGAGTTCCAAGAAGCAGGCGGCCACTCGATATGGCCAAACATTTCTGAATACCCCGGCGGGGGGAAAACCTCTGCGCGGAGACCAAAGTTTGATTTATGCGTTGCGATGCTCAATGGGCGATACCACCGCGGTCCAAGGAAGTACTCGCAGACGGGCCGCAGTCAAATTTCCAGGCCCAAACGGCACGACTACCAAATGCGCTCGCCAGAGTCAGACCAGCGTCTGCCTGGCGGTTAAATACAGCCAAACATAAATTATAGGCCATGGCTAAGTAGGAAAAACTGTTTGGGCCGCAGCATAGGGCACAGTGGGAAAACTGGGCTAGATAATGTTATTTGTTGCTGTGATTTTTTCTGTAAAAAAGTTACAAAAAGTCTTATTAATGTCTACATTTTATAAAGTTATATAGTGTTCACTTTCTCAATTAAAAATTCTTTAAATTGGGGTATATATTGTATTATTACTGCTGAAAACTAGCAAAAATTATTAATAATTTATTATCTTTGATATATTTTTGGGTATATATTTAAAGCTTTCTTCTTAAAAGCAACATAGGATTATTTTTTGGAAGAAAGACCAGAATACTTTCTTGAAAATAATTCTTTATTAACTTCAAGGTACAAGCTTTGCGATATAATCCATGTCACAGATATGAGATGAGTTCCCTGAAAAGTTTCCTCAGTTAAATAAGTTTCGGATTCTTTTTTAGGATTCAAAATCTTGGAATTAAGGGAAGCTATTAGTTTTTTAAATAATAATAATGGTGAGAAATCAAAGAGAGTTAATTGCCATTAAAGGATATATAAGAAACCATTATTCCGCAATCCGAAAACTATATCAATTTATTTTCTAATAATTCCCTCTAATACTCCACGGTGCCTGACATTTCCCAGCCGCTTTCCTGGCAGCACTTTTCACTCCTTCCTTCTCCCCAGATACTATCATAATATTGGCAAACATTTAACGAAAGTCCAGTGGGGTTGGCTAATGCATAAGCACAATGCATGTGCGCAGGAACTTCAACTTCAACTTCAGCTTCAGCTTCAGCCGCGTAATGCAAAGTTTCCCTCTGCACTGCGGATGTTGGTCTCTTGGGCAGCTTCAACCCGATCCACAGACGACGACGACGACGGATCGGCGGATACATGTTGCCGCCGTCAATGTTTCGCCTTTGTCTCGTAAATTTTAACATTTTTATTATAAGAGCCCCAGCCATACGTATACGTACCGGCTGCTGATTTCTCACACAATGCGCGCGATTTATTTTGTATGCATTGCGAGGCTGAAATTGATTAATTACAAAGCGGAAGACTCGCTGATCCCTGTCTGGCTAAGCCCAGCACACACTTTGTTTTGTTATTATTATTATTATTGTTGGTGGTTTCATTTATCAGGCTTAATTTTCAGTATTATTACATTTTGGTTTTATTACATTGAGCTGGGCGATCAAGTCTAGTGAGTGAGTGAGTTTCGTGCCTTGCCAGAATCGTGGTTTCTTTGATTGTTGTTATTCTATTTATTGTTATGCTGAAGGCTTTGGCATTATCTCAGCCGACACTGACACCAGTGACACTTGCATGTAATGTTATGGAAATGTGTGAATCAATAAATGGGGTTTATAGCATTGAAAACTATGTTTATGGGTAGAAAAGTGGGGAAATAGGAAAAATAATAGACATGTCAAAATATCGATATTTTCGATATTTTTTGTATTTCAAAGTGAAATATTCGTCATTGATCGATATTATATCGAAATAAGGAAGGAAGCTTTTTGGGCATTTTCTGTATTTTTGGATTTTCTACGAATATTAAGACCATAAAATGGCTAAAACGAAAGATCTGAATTTAAAATTGATCGGTTTCTTTAAAAAACACGTATTTTAAAGTTTTCTCAATACTTTTTGTAAATAAATAAAAATAACAAAAACATTGACACTTTTTTTAGATATTTCATGAAAACTATATTCAATATAAAAACCATTTAGATCCATTTCTTAAACATTTACTTAAAACTATAACTTTTTGGATATACTGCAATATGGTTCAGAATTTCTATCATAAGGGGAAAAATGTAAAATTTGTTATATCTATACTTGTATGGATATTTACACAGCTCTAGGAAATAAATATTTCAGTCATGTGGGAATAATATTTTATATATCCTTCTTTAAAGAAGAAACCAACCAAGTTACAGTTCTTGGTTTTCATTACTTTTTATGTATATTCCCAGACTATTTTATAGATCAAGCAGCACATGTGGCTGAGTCAATATAATTACATGATCTGGCGCCTCGTAAATAAATTCCCAGGCAATGCAAAAAAAAAAAAATAATAAAAGAAACCAAGTAAAATCTCAAGTGACAATGGGGCGGAGCGGGCAACGTCAGTCGCACTTACACTTAATTGCTGTCAAGTGTTTTGCAAACCCCAAATTGGCAGCTCAAGTGTGAAGGAAAGGGGTGGCTGTCTAAGGGTTATCTGGTAGAATGTCAAAGCAATTAGTTCCAATCGACTCGCGCTAGATACAAATTTGTGTAGCTACGAGTACGAGACTCTTGGTCGATGTGTGGTGGTGCCGCGCAAGAGGTTGGTTGAGACACACAGGGCTTTTTGATGTCACATGTGTGTTTGCCTTTTAATGATTCTGTGTGCTACTTAAATTTCACGGAATTGTCGTTGTTTTTTTTTTTTTTTTGGTTTTGTTCTGTTTTTCTGGCTTCTGTTTTTAATGAGCTATTAAAATGTTTGGGGAATCGTCGTAGTACACACCGAGAGACATGTGTAAGAGCAAATTGCCGTGTAAGAACAACACCACACGAAACCGAATCCCACTTGAAAGTTTATTTTTATGAAGAGGATTTGTTTTATGGGAGATGCTTCCACATAATGAACATATAATGAGATCAGGTCTATATTTATAAATTCTGTAATCTTATAAGTAATGCTTAAAAATAACTTTTTAATGGTTAAACTAATTTTTAACATTTTCTCTTCTTTCAGGTAAGTTCCGTTTTGCCTATTGGTTAACACTTTTGTAAGTAAATATGTTTAAGCAAAAAAAAAAAAACTGAAGGTAAATTTACACACGGATTAGATCATGGCAAATGTGTCAAAGTTAGAGATACTTTCAAGTAATACGATCTCTGAGGGATTACAAGCGAAATCGCTTTAAAAGCATGAGAAACTTAGTTTATTTTTTATTAAGTTGTAAGATTGTTTTTGCTCTCCAAGAGACACAAGACCCCATGTGATATTTGCCAAATCATTTAACATAATTAGCCGGCAAACACGATATGATCTCATAACCAGTTTGTTCGGCCGGCAAATCCTTTAGTTAATTGGCAACCAGAGGGAAGAACAAAGGAGCTGGAGCTGGAGCTGAGGCTTGGAGCTGGAGCTGGAGCTTGAAGCTTGAAGCTCTACCTGTGTCAGTCTAAATTCATAATTCAAACATCAATTCCGAGAACGCTTAGTGTGGACACAATATTTCATAAATGTCTGGCAACTGAAACCGAAGCTCCGTCCCCCTCTCAGTCTCACTTCCTTTTGGCTAAAGTTTCGTTATGTTTTTTTCGGCTTTATTTGCAATCAAACACACAAAATGCACGAGGCATGGAAGAAGCTACATTAACCTTCAAGTCGGGCGGTATTACTTTTTTGACAATTTTCTGAATTGTATTTTTCGGTTTTTGGTTGCGCAAATAACAAAAAAAAAAAAAAAACAACAACTACAGGCAAGCTGACAACCAGCGACACAACGACTTGGAGTTTGTATCTAAAATCAACAAGTTCACGACGACATCACCCGGCCTGGGCCAAAACAGAAGAGATAAAAAACTTTAAAGCGTCGGGCAAATACACACACAAAAGATACACAAGCCACAACCACAAATACACCTCATTCATTGCCTGGCCTTTGCTTAGAAGGTAAATAGAAGCACACACATACTCTGAACCTCTGCACTGAGAAACCCCATTTGGGTGACAAGTCAATACAGATAGTTGGGTCTCCTACTCAATGGTTTTTTTTTTTAAGGGGGTGGCAAAAATCATTGGGGGCTCTATTTCCGCTTAGGGCTGTAAGTTTCCATTGTGAGAGTTTACGATAGGAAAAACCTGCATGAAAAAGGGGTTAAAGATGATTTGTAAGGCTTGCTTTTTAAGTTTGAATAATATCTTATTATATATGTAGAGAAAGGCTTCCTTATTCCAGTTTAATGTTCACTTTATTTAATATAGAAGTTATATGTTTTTTCTTTGACAGTTTTTACATAAGTTTTTGTTTCACATCTTGGTTTTTATAGGAGCACACGACTTTCCTATGCTGAAGCCCAATCTCTACTCCCCGCTATATTTTATATTCCCCTCTCTTCTGTTAGGCG
>JAEIIU010046697.1:3760-19902 GCA_018874675.1 Drosophila baimaii
GTGTGTCTTATTTGCCGCATTTTTGACAGCAAAAGCCCGGCTCCCGTCGGCGTTCCGTCCCTTTCACTGGGATTATGCAAGCGTTTTCCAAATTAGCCAGGCGCAGGGAATGCAAACAAAGGGGACAGTTTCGTTTTGTCACATGAGAGAGAGAGAGAGACAGAGAGAAAGAGAGAGAGAGAGAGAGAGAGAGAGAGCGGGTCTACTTTTCCAAAACTTTAACAATGCAGTTTGTTAACACACACACACAAAGAGGGCCGTCTGTCGTGGAAATTAAGTGTACATTTTCACCTTAACGATTTTGTAGTTTGGTTAAGCTTTCAAAGAGCTAAGTTAAGGGGATGAGATGTTTCCTAACCTTCTTGTTAATAAATTTAAGGATTTTATTTAATAAAATTACATATTTTATTCCTTTACATGGCTTAAGGTATAAGAATTCCTTTTATCCAAGCTGATTTTGTAAAATGTATGTGTTTATTAGTCATCATTGAAAAATATATTAAAATGCAAACTATTCCCGTATTTATTTAATCACTCAAAGGCAAGAGTATGTCCTGTGGCATCCCTGAACCCCACTCCATCCTGGATCCCCGTCAGCGTCCATAGTAGGGAGGCGGTACATAGATAGTAACCTTCTTGTTGTCACCACTGTTGTTGTAGAAGCGGCCACAGGGCGGCGGACCGTAGTAGGTGTAGGTGCAGACAGTGCAGCAGTTGATGGGCGTGGCCACCACCACCACGGGCGTCTTTTTGTTGGGATACAAGGGGGGATAGAAGGGCGGCGGCGGCGGTGGCGGTGGCGGTGGTGGTGGTGGTGGAATAGGTCTCGGTGGCGGATAAGGACGCACGGGGGCGCAACAGCTCTGCGGCGGCGGCGGCGGAGGAGGTGGCGGTGGTGGATACGAAGGATACGAAGGATCCACCACATATGTCTCACAACAGGTCTGCTTCTGGAAGGCCTCCAGGGTGCAGGGCGAGACACAGGAGTTGAAGAGGCCAGTGATCCAGTCGTAGATCACGCCAAAAGTGCGACCCTGCCGCTGGGTGCTATCGAAGGGTCCGAAGGCCTCCACCGAGGTGTTCAGTGACCCCGAGCCCGCCACCGAACCCAAGTCCGAACCCGAGTCTAGGTCCTCCAGGCGTGAAGATCGATTAAAGAACACATACTCAAAATTGTCGTTAATGGAGGAAGTGCGGGAGGAAGTGTCTGTTCCATTCAGGGACTTGGGCTGCCAACGCTGCAGGCGAACCTGTTGCTGGGCCCGATGACGAACTGGGAAGGTTACAAGGAAGGTGACAAGGAAATAAGATTAGCAAGAAAAAAATATATATCAACAACAACGACGATTACCAAATCCAACAACTTTCAACAACATATTTCGGAGATCTACTAAATTCAATAACATTCCACAAACATTCAACAACACTTCATCAACATTTAACAATATTTAAATAAATGTAGAGATATTTAACAACAGCATTCAACAACATTCAACCACATTCAACCACATTCAACACTTTTAAACAACCCACGACAACATTCAACTACATATTCACCACATTTACATATACATATGTAAAGGAAGTCAACAACCACATTCAACCACATTTAAACACATTCAACAGCATTCACAAACATACAACAAGAATTAACGACATTCACAAACATTCAACAAAATGCACCAATATTTAACAACATTCAAATGGATGTGAAGGGATTCAACAACAAAATTCAACAGCATTTAACAACAGTCAAAAACATTCAATAACAATCCATAAATTATAGTGTGTACCAAATTCAACAACATTTGAAATTTGTAACCAGATTCAACGACAACATTTAGAAGCTTTCAACAACAATCCATTTTAAATAGGGTGTCCCAAATTCAACAACATTTTAACAACATTTACAAATATGTACAGGAATTCAACAACAACATTCAACCACATTTAACCACATGCAACAGCATTCAACAACATTCATAAACATTCAATAACATTTAATCACTCTTACATATACATATGTTAAAGAACTTAACAACACAGCATTCAACAAAATTCAACAACAATCCATATTAAATAGTGTATCTATTAATTAATTAATTAAACAACACTCAACAACATGTTTACCACTTTTACAAATATGTAAAAGAAGTTAACAACAACACTCAACCACATTTAACCACATGCAACAGCATTCAACAACCTTCAACCACATTTGACAAAATTCAACCACATTCACCAACATTCATAAACATTCAACAACATTTAACTACGCTTACATATATGTAACAGAACTCAACAAGAGAATTCAACAACATTCGAACTCATTTAATAACAATCAATATTAAATAGGGTGTCAACATTCAAACATATGTAACAAGATTCAACGACTATAGCATTCAACAACACCAAACATCCTTCAACAACGCTCAACAACATCCACAAAAAGTGCTGCAAATTCAACAATGCTGCCCGATTTGCGATCCAACAACACGGAGTACACCAATGGCTCTCAACAACGTTGTGCAGACAGTGCTGTGTAAATTAACGAAATGCATTTTTTATTCTCGTGCTTAAGTGGGTGACAAAAAAAAGGTGTTGCTTGAGGAAATGTTTAAAACTAACGTCCGTAGAATCCGAAGCCGCCCCCGAATCCGCCGAAGGCATTGCTGTTGGCATTGGCGCCTCCGCCGCCCCCAAAGCCGCCGAATACGCCGCCATTGGCGCCGGCATTCGCCCCGGAGCCACCCCCAAAACCACCGCCGCCGGCATTGGCATTGGCGTTGGCGTTCGCCGACTGGCCATTGGTGGCCGTGGCGCTGCTCGAGGCCGAGGCCGAGTTGCTCACATAGCCACCGGGGCCCTGCTGCAAGCTGGTCTGGGCGTTCGTCTGGGCGGAGGCGTCGCCCTGGCCGTTGTTGCCCTGGAAGATGCTCTGGCTGTTGGCATCGCTGGTGGCGTCCTGCCGGTTGCCATCGCGCACCACCTGCGAGTTGGTGTTGGCCGTGTTCGTCGACTGGCCGAACTGGTTGTTGTTGGTGGCCGTGGAACCGCTGTTGGAGGCGACGGTGTCCCGTCCGCCCTGCTGTGTGTGCTGGGTGTTCGCGTTGGCACTGGAGGCCTGCTGCTCACCCGGCCTGAAGTTCAGCGCCTGGCTCTGTGAGTTCTGGCCGCTCTCGAAGCCGCCGGCGGTCTGGCCGCTGTGCGTGTTGGTGTTGGCGGAGCTCACCTGGCCGCTGCTGCCGTCCTGGGCCAGGTTGGAGCTGATGCTGCTGCTGCCGGTGTCGCCGGGACTGGCATGGTTGTTCGTGGAGGCCTGCTGGTTGAATCCGGGTCCGCCCTGGGCATTGGCATTGCCCTGTGCCTGGTTCTTGTTACCCTTCTTGCGCTGCTGCTGCTGCTGAGGCTGCTGGAAGCCGCCGAAGCCGCCGTACTCCTGGGGTCCGCCGCCAAACTGGGGTCCGCCGAAGCCAGGACCTTGGAAAGGAGATGGAAAGATTGAAGTGGCTCTATAATATTAAGGATATTCTGTGGTCTCACCTCCTCCAAAACCGCCAAAGCCGCCGCCGAACTGCCTACGCGGCCTGTCGAAGCCCTGGCCGAATGGTCCCGGCCCGAAGCCGCCGCCCGGATAGCCGAAGGGCACGAACTGGGCCCGCCTCTTGGGCCGCCTGTAGGCCACCTGGGGCTGCTGACGCACCACCCGCTGGAAGGGACCCCCGAAGCTCTGGCCATTGGTGGCCGCATTGCCCCCAAAGCCGCCCGTGGTTGCCGAGGTCTGGCCGCGGCGCGTCTTGCCGAAGGCATTGGAGTTGGAGCGCGTGTCCGTCACCGTCACGCCGCCGTACTGCTGCGTATTGGACTGCGAGTTGCTGGAGGAGCCCGCCTTGGCGCCCTTGCCCTGGGCATTCACCTGGGCCTGCGACAGGGTGTTCGAGTTGGCCACATTGCGGTCCAGGTCCAGGTTGAGCAGACCCAGGCCCAGGCGCAGGTCCCCATCGGCGCCGCGCTGCAGCCCAAAGCCGTTCTGCAGATTCTGCGGCGACAGGGAGGCCCCAAGGCCGACGTTGCCGATGCGGAACTGATCGGCAATGCCCTGGGACACCGCTCCGTTGGCATTGGTCCGGGTCCGCGTCAGCGTGTTGCCGATCTGCAGGCCCCCCAAGTCGACGTCGCGCGTCTGCGCCTGGCTCTTGGTCACCACCCGCTGGCCGTTCTGCTTGGTCACCGCCCGCGAGTTGGACAGACCCTGGGTGTACTCCACATTGTTGCCGAAGTCCACCTGACGCTCGTAGGCATTCGTGTTGGCCTTGGAGACGGATCCCTGGCGCTGCTGGCGGGGCTGCTGCTGGTAGACCTGCGGTTGGTAAACCTGAGGTTGGTAAGCCTGGGGTTGCGGATAGACCTGGGGTTGCTGATACACCTGAGGCTGATAAACCTGGGTTGGTTGTCGATAAACCTGAGGTTGATAAGCCTGAGGTTGTTGGTAAACCTGTGGTCGGTAAACCTGAGGTTGGTAAACCTGAGGTTGGTAAACCTGTGGTTGGTAAACCTGAGGTTGCTGGTAAACCTGAGGTTGGTAAACCTGAGGCTGTCTATATACCTGTGGCTGGAATCCAAAGCCTCCAAACTGCGCCTCAGCTGAAAGGTAACAAATGAATATTAATTAAAATATTTAAAAAGGTTTAAAGAACTTATTAACAATAATATTAATTTAATAAATAATACAAGAAATATATATGCAATTAAGCAGGAATCTTGGTGGAAAGTTTTTGCCAGTCAAAGGTTAATAAACATTAATAATCTTTTCACAAAACTTGTTCCACACTCGCTTCATTTTTCTTCTTTTTCTATGTCTTATTTTTTATTCCTTCATTTTGTTTGTTGTTTTTCTTAAATTTTTTAATGAGTTTTTTTTTTATTCGAACGATCGCACAAAAGCGAAAGAGATGGCTGGAGAAACCAGCTTCTCAAAAGAAGAGAGAGATGAAGTTTTGTTTATTTCAAGATCTAACTGGTTCTATTTAATACTCAAAATAAAGCTGGGGCTGTAAAAGATGATCTGGGAACAGGTTGGGACAAATATACATATATATTACTATAATTAAGTAAGAAAATATGTATTTTTAATTAGAAAAGTATATCAAATAGATTATTATATATAAATTATATAAGGAAATCACAGAAAAGGCTTCCTTTTGAGATAGAAAATACTACGTAGCATTTTTTTAATTTGAAATAAATTCTGAATACTAATGTAACTTCTTTTGTATATTTTTTAGGAATTCCTATACTAATACAAATATAAATACAAATACATTTAATGGTGCCTTTGGGGGGAACAACAACAATAATAAAAAACAAATTCTGATCTGTCAAAGCCCCTGTTTACCTTCTCAAATGTGGCTTAATACGGGTTTCCGCCAAAAACCCAGAGCAACCTTTAAGCCGCAATGCAAAATCCTATTTTTCCACACACACACACGCACGCACCCCCACACACACCCACACACCTGTCTCTTTGCCTTCCTGTCATCTCTATTTTCCATCTCTTTCCGTTTAGAGATGAACGCGCCATGCTCGGCTTGCCAGAGTTGACAATGCATTGCACGTAGGCGCAAAATCCAGCGATAATTTTGCAATTATTGCTGTAATAACAAAGCCCCCAGCATGTCAGTGTAGGCACTGAGAGAAATACTTTAAGGCAGCATTAATAGGAATTAAAAAATATTTACAAATGTCATAATACATTTATGAAACTCCCTTAACTCCCTTAAGCTGAACTTGCAAAATATATATTATATATTATATATAAATATATTCCCCCCTAATTTTCTCCCAGTGCATGCGTCTGAGTATATATCCTGTCATTATCCTGTCTATGTGGCGTATTCCAAAAATATTTACCTTGCGGTTGACAAACTGCCAGCCAGCACACAATTAATCCAACAAATGCGTGTCGCATCCTGGCTCCGTATCCGTATCCGTATGCGTATCCGCGCTGCTGCTGCTGCTGCTACTGCTGCTCCCGTATTCCCGTGCTCCGTGCTCTGTGCTCCGTGCTCCGTACTCCGTACTCCGTATCCCTCAATCCGTATTCCGTTGCCGTTGCGAAAACAGCGCACGCAATGAAATGAGCGCGTTTTTGGCCGCTGGCCGACTTTTATTGTCTCTCCGACCGTGTATTTTTGCGGTCTCGTCGCCGTTGTCGTTGTCGCTGTCGATGTTCAGCTTGTTGTTTCTCCAGTTCTCCACCACCTCTCACAAAACACAGAAAAAAAAAACGATGTAGTTATGGAACACGCTCAGCGATCGTTCGAACTAAGCATCATGAATCTCTTGTATAGTTCTAGATTATTTGGGAATTTCTACAGCATCCTTGAGTTAAATATATTCCTTTTTTGTAAAGTAAACTTCACTTATATATTTAAAATTTAATTTAATTTTCTTACAAAGAAACTATTTTAAAATGTCATTGAATTTATTAGAGAATTTTATGTAAGACAAATTTTATTTACAATTTATTTTAGGTTTTTTTTATGAAGCTATAAATATTGTTCTAGCTATTACTATTAAAAGAAATAACTCTTTCCAAATACCCTAAATTATGTTAAAGAATTTGATTTTAAATGATTTTTATTTGCAATTTATTTTTAGTTTATTGTAATGCTTTTAATATTATTCTAGTTATTTATTTAACTAAGAAAAAACTCTTTCAAAACTCAACTAATATTTGTTTAGCATTAATCTTATGTGTTTTGAATTTATTTATTTTTAGTAAAAAATACTCCTTTAAAAGCTTGTAATCTAAGTATATAAATTAATGGTATTTGTTTCTACCAACGTAATGTAATTCAGCAAACCAAGTTAAAGCAAACAATTGTGGTAAAAAAATTCTTTAAAATAAATTTCGCATATTAAACAATTCATAACACAATATTCTACAACTCGGAATACTTTTTAGTTTTTTTTTTTTTAACAATTCATAACTAAACCTTCGGAATAATTTTTAAGGCTCTTTTTTTACTGAATATATTTTATAAAATAAACATTAATCGCTGATAAATTAAGTCACTATACAAATTCAGATTTTTTCAGCACAATCATAATATTTTCATTATATTTCACCAAAAATCAACTTAAAGCAAATATATTTGGAGAAAAAAGAAGAAAACTCTTCAGAATTTTTAGGATTTATATAAAGAATTCCTAATAAATAATTCCAGATAAACGAACTACATAAAATCTTTTAATAAACACTTGATTTCCAGTCACAAATCACTTAGAGTCACAGATTAAAAATCAAAATAAATACAAAAAAATATTCCTACACCTAGTATCTCCAAGCAATTAAAAACCGAACAAAATACACCTATATTTTCTCGGTGTACCTCTCTTTATCTCTGGCTTTTTCGGTTATTTTTTTTTTTTTTTTTTTTTGTTTTCTGAGAGCGCGCTGGCAGTTGGTTAGCGTCGGACGTTCTGTTTCGTTCTAAGCCCGCTGCCGGTTTGGTAATCGCGCTTTAAACTAATCAATAATTAACGCCCGACTTGACGTCCAGCCGTCAACACGCCGCCCATTGTTGTTCGGCTCGCCGGAGATTTTTGGGGAAAAAAAAATCACCGAATTCTCGTATAACTCGTTTGGGAGAGGGAATAAAATAACACTTTGGCTGATCACTGTTAGATTTTGAGTGAGTGTGTGTGGTTTTTTTTTCCTGTATCGATCACAAGTTCGGATTGTCATTTGGTTCCCTACCCCTCCGCCTTTATTATTATAAGTATTTGAGATTTTCTCTGCCCCTTTCAAAAAGGGGGTTTTTTTCGGCGATGGATTGGGGCATACATATATTTGAATCACTTAAGATATGGCAGAGAAAGCCCCACAGAGAAATTGCCGCTTGAGATGGAATTAAATCAAATGGGAATTAGTTGGGGATTTTATTTAAGGTATTTTAAAATATTTGGTACTTGCTTTAATTCATTATTTTAGCTTCCTTGTGGATCATGGAAGAGGTTTCTGTTTAAATGTAAGCTATATGTAAGCATCTTGCAATTCGATCTGATTAATTGATTAGGAAATCGATCAAAGAAATCCTATTGGAGGTGTATTTAAAAGCTCTGATGTTTTCCTTATTTTCTAGGCATTTTTATGGCTAACAAACTTACAGATCGTGCTATATATTCAACTCTAAAACTGAAAGACAGTTGCAGACAAATAGACGAACATATGGACATGTCTAGATCGGCTTGACTGCTGAAACTTCTGACTAAAATTATTATGCCAAGAAAACGAATAAAAACATAAGATTGATGTACATTTTTGACAGCCCTAGGATACATGCGTGATGCCTAAATAAATATGCAAATCAAGTCACATCTTTCCATCGAAATTTTCACATTCAAAATTGATTTTTATTATAAGTATTTCATAAGTAAAAAATCACTTTTTAATACCCCTGCCAAACACAGACTCCAGTCTCTAATAGTTCTGGGCAATTCCCCCGTATTCGACCTCTAATCGAGTGAGTATTCAGATGAATCGCTCAGTCTGGCTTCAATTTCCGCTAATATTTCGTATGGTACGACTATCATCATCTTCATGGTCAAGTTTTTTTGAAGTTCAACGTCAATGTACGCGCTGTAGGTCAGTCGGAATACACACACACACACCCTCCCTCCCCCAGTCTAGCGATTCGAACACCTGCCTGAGCCCATGTCTTACCCCCTTTTCTAAGTCGGAGAAACAAATAGAAGCACCGAAAAAAAAAACAAAAAAACAAACCAGTCTCAATTCGGAGGCTTTATAGCTTTTTACATTTTTCCCTCCTTATTGACAAGAGTTTTTAGCGGATATTTTAGGGGGACTCAGATGTGTTAGAGAGGAGTGTGGTGGCTGCCTTAAAACCCGTCCCGTCCACCACGAGAACAACGTGTCCATAAAATTAAGCAAGCAGGTTCTAACTAATGAACTTGTGGATACATTTGTATCTTTCGCCGGTGCTGCTTCCCTTTATGAATTAATTGAGCTGCTAAACAAATAACAAAACAAAACAAATAGCAAACAAAGCCAAGCCAATTGGATTTATAGTCATTGTGGATAATGATGATGTACATATACTCCTCGATATTGGCTCTGCTTTTGGGGATTTCGGCAGGGTTTTCGTTTGCAAATCGAAATTCGTACACTGCAAGAAATGGCCAGTGAGCGGTAACAACAGCAGCGAGGCCACAGTAAATTGGGTCAACACACCAATCGCACACCAGCACACACACATACACACAGACAGGGGAAAACTTTCGCCAGAGGCGTGGCGAACGAGAGGGGGCGAGTGGGCACTGGAAAAAATTTGGTTGAATTATATTTTGTCTTATTTTAAAGAAAAAGAAACTTCATTCTAGTTCTAGCAAGTAGTCTAATAATTTTCAATTATGAATTATTTGTATTTAATTAATATTAAGGTTATTAAAGGATATATTCAGCAGATTTTAATATTATTTAAATAAAATAAATTATATAAAATATATATTTTTTCATAGAAAACAAACTAATTTAAATTTAAATACGAATTTGAGATATATTCTCTATTATTCGTATGTATAAATCATTTTATGTACTTGAAAACGATTTATTTATGTATTTAATATTTGTAATAAATTAATGTTTATAATAATATTTTTTTATGTATTAAAAACAATAAAAAAAGTCATAATAATAGATCATTTTGGGTAATTACACACTTATTAATTAAAATTAAAAGCTGTAGAACTTTTAGAGAACCTTTCTCTCCAAAGAAACATGGCTTTAAATCCAACAAAATTCCCAACTCTTTTCTTACTTCATATTAAGTTTTAAATACTCTGTAAATAAGGCTAAAAACCTTCCCGTTTTTCCCTCAGTGTAGGTGTGTGCGAAAGGGAGAGGACTTAACTTCAGTTTGGTGTTCGATATAAAAAATTGGTTTTTATTGTTATTTCATTTCTAGCGTTTATCGGTCTGGCGGCATCTTTACGCTGACGATTCTGTCCCCCTTTCTGTCCCCCTGTCTGCCCCCGAGTCCCTCACTGTCTGAGCCCCCCCTCCTCCCTGGTACTGAGTGATTTGCCCTCCCCCCCCCTTCTCGTTCTGGCCAACAGATTTTATGGTTCTGCCTTGAACGCGTGAAATGGAGTAGAAAAATTGTTTTTCTATCAAAGGCAAAATATCGCAGCAAACTCTCAACATGGAGGCCCCCCTTGAAAAACCCCCGGAATTCAGTTTTTTTCCGCCGATATTGCGCTGGACGCCCCTGGGTTAGCCTCTCTCTATCCCTCTCTCGTTCTATCAATTTAATGCCAGCAACTTTAACTTTTTTGTAACTTTTTTCCGATTTTTTTTTTTATTTTTTCTTTTTTTTTTTTTGTTCAGTTTTGGTTTGGTTTTTGGTTTCTGGGTTTCTCGATGTTGTTGATGCCACTTGTCCTCCAAACGAAACTGTCTGACTTTGATTTGTGCTGCTAATTGGAGTTTCATTTGCTCAAGGGGTCCTGGAGGGAGGAGAGAGGAGGTAGGAGGGGCTGAAGCATACGAGTGTAGGGTGATGGCTTCCGTAGGGAAAGGGCAGGTGAACTTCGCGTCCTAGTTTATTTGAATTCAGCTCAGAGAGAGAGAGCTCTCCTTTCCAGGGCAAGTTCAATTTAATTACATCTCTGGTTATTACGAGAGGTATGCAGGAGCCACTATATATGAGTCCAGTTGGGGTTTAAGGGAGAATTTAAGAAAAGAAATATCCTTTTAGTTACTTACTTACCAATTTCATTTAGTTTATAATTTAATTCAGGCAAAGAAAGGCAAGACTATAAGAGAGAAAGTGTCAGCACAGAGCTACATAACTATATTTATTAAAACTCAAACAACTCCCTGAAAAAGCCTGTAAAAAAGAGGCAGACCTTTGCTTAAAAGAAGCAGCGCTGACAACTCTTAATTGTTCTTTTAGTTTTTTGGCCTCTTGAAGATGCTGCTTTTGCGCTCTCCTGAATATCCCCCTCCGCCGGCTGATGAGTATTTTATGATAATTTGTTTTGACAAATTTTTGCGAGTTGAAAATTTCGTTTGACGCAAAAGTTTGGCGGAATACACAGTGTTACACTTGAGATGCAGGGAAAGTGGGGGGCAATGTGCATTTTGCATTTGGCATTCGGCGAGCCATATGTTTGTCTAGGGTTGCCACACACACATATGCTGCACGCCGCCGCCCCTTGTTCTTCCCGGCTGCAGTGTTTGTTTTCAGTTTCAGTTTATTGCCGGCGCGTCTGCATTGCGTCTTTTGTTATTATTACATTTTCATAAATGCAAAAGGATACGGAGGCACACACACACACCACACACACACACACACACACACACACACACCACACACACGTGGCAAGGAGGAGCTGCTTGATAAATTCCGTAAAGTTTTTGTCTGCCATGCGGCTCGTTAGCTGCCACTGTCCCGTCTCCGTCTCTGTTCCTGTCTCCTTTTGCCTCGTCCTTGCTGCGGCTTCCCGCATCCTTTCCTAACCCCCTTTCCCCCTGGAGCCTTTCGGCGCCCCCCCTTCTATGTGCGTGAAAAATTGCTTTCAACTGCAGCGTTGAAATAAGATATTTCAATTTTGTATTGTAATTTCAGAACTTAAAATGTAATTTTTGAAGACATAAGGGAGTCCATTGTTGGCGTCCCTTTATCCTCTGCTCTCCGTCCGCCATTTTGTTGCTCCTGCTCCGAGCTTTTTGTCCCTTTTCCGTTTGACTTGGGCTCCACTAACTTCATCGTCTTCCAAAACTGAACTGTTCAATAAATATGAGCCCATGGCAGAGTTAACTGCAGCACTGAAAGAAAAATGTACCCATATGGAGGAGAATGTTTCTGTATTTTATTGAGAAAAGAAGTTACAATTATTATATTTATTTTCGCAGTTCTAGGAACTAAAAGGAACATTATGTAGTTTAATATTTACGTTTTTGCTGTCTTATTTCTTACAGTCTTCTCGCTTGCTAAAACACCCCCATCGCCCGCCCCCCAATTGTTGCTTCTCTTTGGGAAATTATGCAAACAGGCCAAAAAACGTTGGGGACCCTAGACAAGAATGAGATGTCTCCCCCCCAACTCCCGACGTCTTCCGCCTGGCTCAGTTTTTGCCCTGTAATAAAGTAGCAACTGTACCACCCAACCACCGAAAATTCAACCCGCTTTCGGTGTAACTGCATAGGCGGCACTTTTTATGCCGCTACCCTGGAAAATAACGAAATAACAAAATAATCAATTACGATGATGAACGTCTCAATTTTTACTTATAAAGATGTAGTTCTTGAAGTGTCATTACTCTTTTCTTCAGAAAAGTGTGACCAATCAAGCTATCAGCACCAGTGTGACCACGTTAGCTACCTTTATGCGTTACTGTACTTGAGAACATGCATGTTTTGAGCTTTAAGTTATGTGATATTCTTTTTTTAACAAGCTCCTACCATAAGTCAGCATAATATATATATATATATATCGTTTTTGCTTAAACATGTTCTAGAAGAGTGTGACCAATCTAGCTACCAGCACCAGTGTGACCACATCAGCTACTACCATCCGTGACTGTACCCTTGAACATGCTTGCTTTTCACATTAAAGAAACATAATGTTCTTTTCCAACCAAACTACCTACTACGTGTCAGCATAAAGGCAATATATTTCAATTCGTTTATGCTTAAACAATTTCTGGGGAACTTCCTTGCTCAAAGAGAGGGTCCTTCAAGCGTCGATTCCCCTCGTTTCACAACTGTCACATTTTAACTATTTTATGTGTGCTGCAAGAGGGGGGGAAGGAGGGGGAGTGGCATTTCCGGGGTTGCCGCCTTAGGGTTGCCTGCTCGGGCTCAAGTTTTTGGCAGCGCTTAAGAACTTAACACACAATGCCAAAATGTGCAAGCAACAGAAACAGCGATGGGCGGCGAAGAAGGGGGTCTCTCTGGCTCTCCCAGGGGGGGGCGGTGGGAACTTGCCACGCCCCCTGGCACACAGCACACGCAAAAGTTTGCAGTAGTCACCCACTCACCCCCACTCCCCCTCCTGGCTCGACAAAGTGACAAAGCTGGCAACGTCGTGTGTTGTAGGAAATGAGCCAAATTATGGCAAATTGTTGGCAAAAGTATTTAAAATGAGTTTATTTTCGAAATAAAAACTTCTGGTTGCGAACTTGTGGGTGGGAACTCTTGCGGGTGGATTTGTAAGCTTGTTATGCCCACGCCCGCCGCTAGGTGGCGCACTGCCATGGTGACGGCGCCGATGATGATGATGATGATGATCACGAACTCGCATGAGACAATTAAAATGTCATTAGACAAGTAACTGCAAATGAGTGAGCCGCAGTGACTCAGTCGAGTGGCCGCGAGCTGAATTTTCGAGTCGAGTTGAGTTGAATTTGGTTTGAGCCAAAAGATAATGGCCAGCAGAGCGTGGAAGCTGTCAGAAAAATGGTTTAAATCAGCCAAATGAAGTGCAAAGGGGAGGTAGGTAGGTAGGGTCAAGCGGTGATAAAATCAAAATGCAGTTGGGGAAAATATTAAAAGTTAGGAGTAGTAGTATTCAATAGGAAAAGCAGCGATGAGCACTTCGCAGTCAGACACCGATCTTCATGTGCGTTGCTCCTTCAATGCATTTTGTTTTTGTATTCCAAAGAATCTTTTCCCTGAAGCCGAGGAGGCATTGCTTTGCTTTTAAGTTTCACCCATAGCCCAAAGAAACATAAAGAAATTATTAATAACAATTAAGTTAAACTACTTCTGGATAAGTCAGTACAGGTGCAGATCCTCTTCCTGCAGTACATCTTCATAAGCCCACATTTCCAGATACTAAATAATATTAAGCAACTGCCTGCTATTCATGCCTTCTTTCCATAAATATACATAAATACCAATCGCTTGGGTCACATGAACATGGCATAAGCCCAGGGAGCAACTCGTTGACATATTTCGGGGGAATGGGGTGCTTGGAGTTGAAGTCTCAGATTTAGATACCCAAGCAGAGGGAGACCACACAATTATGGCTTGTCTGCTGGAGGAGGAACAAGCAACCTAAGCTGTAAAACAAAATGCTGAAAAGAATGACAACAAAATGTAAATCCTTTCAATTGAAATGTAACATCTTCTGGGGGGCAAGCAGCAGCAGCAAGGGGCAGAAGCTCCAGCCAGGATGGGGTGTCTTCTTGGGGTGATGAGGGCAGCCCTGGCAGCCCTGGCAGAGCCCGGGCAACCCTGGCTCGTCAGCAGATTTTGCTTGTTGGCTGCCTGTTAAGTTATTGTTACTGGTGCCAACTGGCTTAGCGACTTCACTTGGTCCACGCACCACCCGCCTGCCACGCACCCGTCTGCCTCCTTTTCGACACATCCCTGGGCCACAAGCTCCCCCTGCACGGCTGGTCGTTGGTTAGTCGTCCTTTGTGGAGTGTGTACAGGCAGAACAAAGGGGGATTCCCCGAGAAATAAAGCTCTGGTAACTCTGGTAATAAGCATTGGCAGTGAAATTGTATTAAATATAATTTTAAAAGAAATGTAATTAAATTCTTTAGTGGCCTAACAATTCATTTAATTTTTATACAAGTCTCTCACAGAATTTTCCTCAGTGCAGGCTTCATATTTTCTATTTGTGTGTGTCTCCCATTCCGCCCCTCTCTCCACCCCCTATGTGTGTCAACTGGCTTTAAGTTGTGCGTGGATTTGTTTGCTAATTCCATGGCAGGGCATTAGCATAAAATTGTGCACATAAAACGCCAATTCAGCTTCCACTTGCCTTTATTTTAGCCACTCTACCACCCTCTCTCCCTCCTCTCCGTTGCCTTTGTTTTACATTTCTTTTGCTTCTTTGCCATCTTCATCTGTGTTTGGCAAATCTCATTTGCAGGCCATCAACAGGTGCCATTCCCCCACCCCCACGCACACACGCACACACAAAAAGACACTTAAAAGAAACAAAAATGCAAACAACGAAATTGGACAGCAAACAAAGGAAAAGCTGGGGAAAAGTAACTGGCGTTGAAAAATGTCTAATTTGTGAAACTGTAAGAACATTTCAAAGAAACGTCAGCAAAATGTAAGCAAGGCCACACTACACTTTACAGGGGGAGTATTATGCAAGCGACGACAAGCGGTCACACTGGAAACTATTCCTCTTCGAGATGAACTCCCCCCTGGGGAACTGCTCAGACTCATAGTAGTAAGGTCAAGTTCTATTTCCTGATACATACATCGAGGAGTGTCCTCCTGTTCCCTGGTTATGAGAACATAATCCCTGCATTTTAATAGTGACATCTCTCTCCTCTACTTCATCCCCCTCCCCCAACCCTGGCACAGGCCTTAATGCTGAATCAACAGAGCTGTCAACTTGGACAATCCTCGGAGCCATTGGCGAATGTTTGCTTGAGCCTAGCGATTGCGTCTTTGTCTCCTTATCCGTATCCAGGGTGCCTTCTCTCTCTCTCTTGGTGTCTGTGTCTGTGTGTGTGTGTCTTGTTTTCCCGTCCAGCAACAAAAACTCAGCGTGAGATAGTTAATTTGTTTTCACTTCAGCAACAAGAATATCCCCCCGTCCATGGCAGGACCCTCTTCCTTTTTGGCCCTTAGCTGCTCACCACTTTTGGCTCATTTATTTTCAGTTTGACGCCTGAGCGCTGCTTATTTGCACAACAATACAGAGCAGGAAAAAAGAGGAAAAAGTGAAGTGGGTGCACAGGGAGAAAGTGGAGCTCGAAAGGGGTTCAATGGGATATTAATTAAATTTTCTTATAGAAGAAATACGAGATAAATGTATAAAGTTCTCTGAACTAATACTCACATCTTTAAAATCTTGACACTCTATTATTTCTTCCAGTGCATCACTTGAAGGGTGGAGGGATGGCTGGTGGGAAGAGGGCGGCTCTGGGACCGAGAAGTAGCCGCTGTCAAACTTATCAAATGGCGACGCGAAGTAAAAAGAAAAGATTGCACAAATGAAGACAACACAAGGGTGTAGCCCAGAAGGGGTGGAGGAGGGTCTGGGGACGGTGGGGGTGTTGGTGTTGGTGTGACAGGCAGTTGACAATTGCGAAAAAATAAAGAAGAGCCAGAGCGGAAGCCTGAGAAGTAACAAAGCAAA